>BMAO01004602.1:0-108473 GCA_019973975.1 Trichonephila clavata
AAAAGGGAGTAAAATTCATACTCTGTATCCCTTGTTGTAGAATGGTTTAAGAATTTTAGTGACGAATTCGGAAATAAATTAATGTGAGTAGAAGTAAGTATAAGAAGTCAGTTAACAATTTATGGAGATGGTCATCATAGAAAGGCTAGTCTTCAATAAATATGAAGAGGAGATAGCCACAATTAAGAAAATTAAGAGACAATAGAGTAACTTATATTAAGGTGGTAATCTTTGAAGATTTTAACTGTATTAATCTTATAGCCACTATTCACATAAAAATTATTGAACAATGTTCATTATACATCATATAATGTCTGAGATAAAAAAAATTTTAATCAATGACAAGATTTTCTTTCCATATTTTATGAACACCTAACTAATCCGGTGCTTAAAAAAATAAGTTTGCAGAATATGAGTAGGAAGCAAAAAAATCAAAACCAACTTCTATTTTAAAGGAGGAAGATAAATAATGGAATTTTTATCACTAATAAATGTCCACACATTTTATTTGAGGTCTTATTATAAATTATTATTTAGACAAAATATCAGCAGGGGAAGTTGGCAACAGCGAGTTGGCGGTTAATTTTTAATGTTTACTTTCGAACGAGTTAAGAGATGTACGTTTAAGAATAAGTTATGAGAAATTTTATCATTCTATGTCCAATAAAAGTTAGTTTTTATCTGAAATAACACCAAAGAGAGTGATCCAATTATAAAAATATTCAACACAAAAAGCTAACACAAGATAGGAACAAATATTAGCACTTAGTGTTCGATGATTAATGCTTATATACGTAGGAAAACAGGACAAAAATTTGTAGGTAAATAAAAGTCTCTCGCATAAAATCTTCCTAGAAAGGCTTCTGACATTATTTTGCCTACCATTTAGAAGATATGAAGAATAAGTTTTAATAATTAAATAAAGAAAAAACGTATAAAACTTTATATTCCTAATAAAGCGACTATAAAAACACAATTATTACTCTTACTATATTCATAGACACCTAAAATACATTAAAAAAGAACTTTTCTTCTTCCCAAGCATGTATCTTTATCAGAATTATCCCGCAATTCATTGCCATATTAATCAGCCACAACAAAAAAAAAATCCAGCCATGAATCCTTAACTACGAATTACATTCCTACTCACCACATTATTTCCCAGCTAAACTCAAAACGGGGTTATTAAATCCCTCGTAAAAAGGTCAGTTCCCATACAAAACCCCTGTATATAATAATCCAAAATAAATAAACCCATCTTTAGGATCGCGCATTTAGAATTAATTCCCCTACAAAGCTACAAAAATATTGCAAAGAAACTTAAAAAGAAGGTGGACAATAAATTACGAAATTCACCAGTACTTACTAAGTTCACTACATCATAAAAAAATATCATCAAATTCATTTCCTTTTACATCGTAACACAGATAAGCACTGCCACTAAAAACATTCCTAAAGCTTTAACTCGAGCTGTATACATGTGACCTGGGCGCTGTTTAAAAAGAATAGGCGCATTTTTGTTGTTATGGAAAAGGGGTGGGTGGCCCCCATCTTTAATATTCGAGAGGTGCTGTTATGTAGGGATCGGGGCCCTTTTACCAAAATGGGGAAGGGGGTCGTCAAAAGTGTTACGATCCAATTTATGAGTCATCCGGTGCTTGTGGAAGTGTGTTGAGAAGGAGTAGTTGTAAACTGCGACCGTAACTGTTAACGGAGGTCGGTCCGGATTGTAATGGGTTGAGGTGATGGGAGATCGTAAAAGATGGGGTGGGGGCACAGAGCAAAGAGAGAAGTGGCGCAATCAACGTAAAAACACGGAGGCTGGTGGTGATAGTCAGGATTTGGTGAGTAGATTTTGGTTTCCTTGGCGATTTTCTAAGTGGATTTTCAATCGTTCCTTAGGAAAATATTTTGAGAAATCAGCTCACGCTGCGAAATATGGTTTTGACAACATAAGTCGTAACGCAGTCAAAACCAAATTTAAATAGAAAAACTATGACAGCATTAAAAGGAAAATGATATACAATTAAGAATACATAATGTATTATAATATTACTGATGCATGCCATCGATAGATTTTTCTGGATTTGAAGAATCATCTAATTTATTAACAATTTTGATTATTATATGTAGTTTTACATTTCTTATTAAAAAATATGCATCTTTCTTTTAAAAAATATCCATACTTGCCTGCAGTTTTTTAAAAAACAGTATGGTTATGTGATATTCAAAGAAAAATAGCAAAAAGAAATAATAAATTCATGTATTTAATGCTAATTAGTACTTTTTAGTTTATTGATAGTTAAAACACCAATCTGTATCTTTGAATATCAGAACTGAAAAATCACTTTTTCGTAAATCAATATGACACTGTAACAGTCAGTCCAATAATGATCATAATATACATAAATGTTGAGAGTATAAAATTCATTCCTATATATATTCAGTTTTATTAATATGTACTAAAGAGACATAAATGCTTTGAAGACCAAACAGATGTTGGAACTTGAAAATATGGATACTCCAATATTATAAACAGTGCTGACTCTCTTAGGAGGGCTTTTAATATAATTTGTACAATTTATATAAAAATGAGGTTTAATCAGTTTTGTGCGGCTAGCCAACCCCTCCCCCTTTCTTGTTATACCACTCAGCAAAATCCTATTGAAAACAATGGATAGAAGATTTAAATACATTACAAGAAAAGGGTATCTTTCCTAAAGTTGCATTCAAAAAAGCATAGATCACGTTGAATCCGTGTACAATAAACAAATTGCCAGATCCTGAATCCAAATACAGATTCAAAGCTATAATATTACTGGCCGAATTGTAGCATAACGATAAGTACAAAATTATTTGTACTAAAATAATTATTAACTAAGTGTGTATTAAACAAAAGAAAAAAAGCATTAGCATTTTAAATGAAGACAAACTAGTTATTTTATCTTTCTCTGAGATAAATAAGTTTTAAGTTTTGATTTGCCATAGGGATGTGAATAAAAACGAACTTAAAAGCTGTCATAATTCTGCGTTGAAGTTTAGAGCTTTCAAATTTTGTGAGGTTATTCGTGTTGGTATTCGTGTATATAAGCATATAAAGCATATAAAGAATAATTTAGGCTAAAAAAAATTAGATTTGATTTTTGATCGATTTTTGTCAATTGAATCGTTCTCCTTATAAAAATTGTGCAAAATAAAAAAAATTCTGAAATTTGTGTATTATGTTATTTAAAAATCGTGTAAAAAAATTCGTGTGTATATCGAAATTTACTGCTAGTTTTTGAAATAAAAAAAGCAAATTTTAATACAATCATCAATATTTACTGAACAGAGTTTACCTCTTCCCAGCAAGATGGTTCACTTTTGTGGATTCCGTTTCTGTTAAAAGATGCCACTTTTGAAATCTAAACTCGCTCAAGTTTCGACTGACACCTATTTCTCCATTATTTGAGAAATGGGTTTTCCCCTTCAAACACTTTTGAAGGGAGAGAAACAGTTGATAATAAATCTGGAAATATCCTGCACACATGTTACATAATTTTCTTAACTCAGCTCTAAAATTTTGCCGCCAGTCCTAAAGTAGCATATGTAGCGTATTTGTCTCAAATGCTGTATGATGTGTGTTCTACTGCATTTTTATGAATCAGCAGGGAATTAATTCATTTTTTTACCAGCACTAATACCTCATCCCACGAGATTCACTAAATTTAATTCAAAAAAGCCCTATCAATAACCTCTCAATGTTCCAAATTTCTGTTGAGTACCTGGTGAAATTCGTAAAAGAAAAAAACCAACTAGAGCGGCGCACAGCCCTCTTTTCCCCCTCCCTTATGGATCATCAGTTGGTTTTTCATTGCGTGTTTTTACGCGTTTTGATATTTTTGACAGCGAATTAAATTTTTATACAACTTTAAATTTCCTTATTTTGAATTTCTTATATTAATTATGATGAGAGGGTAACATTAAATTTTAACCAGGGTACCTCGTAATTTTGAGCCATGGGTGATGTGTTCTATTGACAAACGCCAGTCTATTTCAATACTTTCGAATCATCCATGTGTTGATAATACATTTCTGAATTGACTTTTTCGTTAGATCGTGAGCAGTTGGGCCCACTGCAAAGAGGCCGTGAAGAGGGGATGATGCAAGTTAAAGCTATCAAGGCTCACATTCACGTTAGACTGGTGTAAAGGTTTGGTGAGTAGAGTGCCTGTCCAGGTATCATCCTCATCATTTTGAAGAGGCTCAAAATAACAAGGTCCTTTGGAATTAGCCCTAGTGTAAACTTTGACGTTAATAATAAATTAAATTGTGAATGTGAGTGAGTTGTAGTAGTTCCACGCTATGAAGAACAGCTTATAATAATAAGCTAAAAAATGTAGTTATTAATACACGAAATAATATTTTTTTATCACTTTGCTTTCTAAAGAGTGAAAAGACTCAATATATTGTTCAATTTTCAGATGGAACCTCCCATACTATCTATTTATGTCCTATATAGACATTTGTCTGTTGCCGCAATAGCCTAGTAGTCAAGGTATCAGATTGTGGCTAGCATGTCATGAGTTCGATCCTAGTACCATTGAAGACCCGCCGTGTAGGGGCGCGATGCACGTTCATTCTGTCGAGAGCTCAAATGTCCTCCCTTTGGTGTGGTGTGGTAGTTAGGAGAGGGAGGTGCCAGCTCATGTGTCGTCCGCGTCACTTGACCGTGGTTCAAAATTACGCTGACCGTCGCCAAAAGCCCTCGTGTAGCTGCGTGTCACATAGTACAATTCACAGGAGCACTCTGCACTACTTTACAAATTTGTCCATTTTTGATGGGATGGAAGCTGATAAATTTGCAATATATATGTATTACAAATATATATATATATATATACTAGCCGCTGGTTACCCGCCCGCTTGGCTGGGTATTTCATGATGTTTTATAAATTTTTGTTGGTTATATATATATATATATATATGTGTATAAATTTTTGATATTCAAGTCCTAGCATTAAGAATTCGATTGTATTGAAAAATATGCGCCCCTTACGTTCCTCAACGCCACTTGGGGGTCGATTTTCACCAAACTCATTTTGTAGCGGTTCCCTACTCTATGAAAGGAATCTGCTTACCCAATTTCAAGATTGTACATTGAGTAGTTTAAAAATGGAAACAATTACTTATAACGCCCCTCAACCCCCCGTAACGCCCCTTGCGTTTCGAATTTCGCAAAATCCGTTCTTAGTGGATCTCTACTCCATGAAAGGAACATGTTTACCAAATTTCAAGTCTAAGTTGAATACTTTCGGAGATATCGTGATTAGTCAGTCAGTGAGTGAGTCACTTTTCTCCTTTATATATATAATTATTTATATCTCCCTTTACCCCCTCCCCCCCGCAATACCCCTTGGGGGTCAATTTTCCCAAAACCCATTTTTTAACGGATATTTACTCCATGAAAGAAACATGCCTACCAATTTTCAAGCTGGTAGGTCAAGTAGTTTAAAAACGAAACTATTTATCTCTCACGCCCCTTAATCCCCCGCAACGCCACTTGGGGGGCTATTTTCCCAAAACCCATCTTGTAGCTGATATCTACTCTATGAAAGGAATATATTTATCAAATATAAAGACTTTGCGTCTCACAGCTTAAAAATGGAAATAATTATCTATAACGGCCCCTAAGCCCCGCAACGCCACTTGGGGGTCAATTTCCACCGAACTCATTTTGCAGGGAATCTCTACTCTATAAAAGGAATCTGTTTACCTAATTTCAAGATTGTGCATCGAGTAGTTTAAAAAGGAAACAATTACTTATAATGCCCCTTAACCCCCCGTAACGTCCATTACGATTCGAATTTCACAAAATACGTTCTTAGCTGATCTCTGCTCCATTAAAGGAACATGTCTACCAAATTTCAAATCTGTAGGTTGAATAGTTCCGGAGATATCGTGATTAGTCAGTGAGTCGCTTTTCTTTGAGTATAGATATATATTCTCACAGAGAGAAAGAGACTGTATACTATCATGACTATAGTTATCTTAGATTTATAACTATTTTATGTATATATATATATAAATAATTACGAAAAAATTCGAAAGAAAACTGAAAATATATTTACAGCTATTTTGTAAATTTTTAAAAGTCATTGCTGGGGAGATTTAGTTCATTGAAGAGAGAAAATTGTAAGTACTCTGCTTTCCGCTTTTGGATCTACGTATCTAAATAAAATTCTTTCCTCATTTGAAAAATATTTAGAGTCCGTTAAAAACAATTAAATGCTCAAAATCATGTCAAAAAAGGCGCAAATTATACCCCTGATTTTGCGATACGAGAGTAGAGAGCTGCAAGCACTAGGTTCGCCTTAAATAAAAAGTTTAACTTATAATGAAGGAAAATATATATACTTATTTTATGTTGTCTATTACTTAATTTAATAAATATGTTTAAAAATATATAATATAATAATTTTTTAAAAATTTTAGTTGAAGAAATATTTTATGCTGTTCATTTTATACTAATATTTTTAAATGATACAAAATTAATACATAATAAATAAATTAAATATATATTATTGACCTCTATTCTCTAACTCTGCGTGTATTATCGCGGGAATAGAATTGCTTCAAAAATGTCCTGTGCAGCGCGCTGATATTGGAAGATTGGTTTGGCACGCCACTGCTGAAAGGTTGCCCGGCGCGCGCCTGCTATAGAAATATAAAATTACACTTCCTCAGGTAGCTGATAATTATTATTTAGTACGAGAAGTAATTAATAATACTTGGTTGTCATTAATAATGTTGGTTTGTCAATGAGTAAAAATTGACAAAAATGCATGAATCAAAATGTCAATAGATTCCTGCTTCTAACTCAGCGATTCCCAAAGAGGTCTATATGGACCCCCGGGGGTCTATGACGACTTGCAAGGGGTCCGATTCAGCGGAAAAATAATTTGGGGGCCCATGAGATGTAAATGGGGGTTTGCGATAGTGATTCTCATTTAACCAGATCATGACTAATTTTTACAGAAAATTTAATCAAGTTGAAACCAGATTTACTTATTTAATAGATATATTTACTAAGTTTAATGAGGTTAATTTGCAGTTCCTAGATAGTAGCAAACGTTTTATTAAAGCAAGGACCATCATTTCAGCGTTTTTTACCAGAATTAAGCTAAAGGAGTATTTTATTGAACGTTCCGAATTTTCCTAGTTTCTCAATTGGTGACAGACAATCTGCCAGGAAAATGACGTTTTAACCTACGTTCAAGATTTAAATGTCGTTTATTCCGATATTAAAACTAGATTGGAGAATGCTTCGTCTATGGTGATACCACAGTAGGCAATAAACTCATATGGTCACATCGAAAAAAAATGTCAGATTACAAGTAGAACTGATAGGAATAGCCACCAACGGAGACCTTGAAGTAAAGTTTAGAAACGGATGTCAGAGCATTTTTGGCTTTGAATAGATGTTCCCATTATTTATCCCGAATTATGGAATATCTTGAGAAAGTTTTTAATTGTTTTTCCTAATGAGAAGTTTCAGTGTGGTTGTGAAACTAAAAAGAAAAAAAAAAGACTTGACAACACTAACCGATGAGATTTACGCTTAAATCTGGTAAGATTAATGTCAAATATTGAAATTTTTTTTATTAAAACGCCAGATTTATCACTCCTATTAAAAGTATTTGTTTGTTGTTCAGTTACTTTACGTAATTTAATTAATTAACATGTGCTTTTTACGTTTTACACAATACATATTTCACGACAGTGTGAAATTTAAATCTGTTAAAGTAAGTAGCATTATACCTGCTGTCAAAAAGACATTTAAGTTGATAAATTTGCAAAAGTTCAATTTTAGGTATGTAGGGGTCTACCCCAAACCGAAAAACATGGTGAGGGGGTCTAACAGACAAAAAGGTTTGGGAACCTTTGTTCTAACTGATGATTTGTAGGTCTGAACGGCTCAGGAAAATCCTCGGATATTCCACTCCGTAAGTAAGCACCGGCAAGAAAACAGAGACAAATATAAAGAGAACAAACCTAGAATGATCCACACAATTTATTTCTCACAATTTTTAAGCAAAAAAAAAGTGCAACACATTTATGGTTAGTTCATTCAAGGCCCACCGAATTCAGCATGAACGGATCTTAAAAAGCGATGGAAATTGACAAAATTCTCACTTCAGCTGAGATCGGAATATTCGGAAAACGATCATCAAAACCCCTCGATGCCTCTGCTGATTCCGGTTTCTGTGAGGGTTCTCTACAAACAGGGCAGTTTTTATTCGTGTGTAGCCAATGGTCGATGCACTTTTCATGGAAAACATGACTGCACTGCAACGCTTTCAGCTTTCGACACCGAGTGGTATCCAAACAAATAGAGCATTGGATTGTTTTATTCGAATTGGGTTTCGATTTGGGTTTCGATAATCTTTTGATTGGGGGTCGACCCCGCTTGGAGCACTTTGGCATTTTCTTCTTTTTTTGGCATTTTCCCATGGTTTAGATTTCTAAAAAATATAAATGTAAGCTTAAAATTCATCATGCATAGAAATAATGCCAGCTTGTCAACAATTTAAAGTATCCGACTGATTGCGAAAACTTTTTTTAAAAAAATGGTGATATGGGATTTTTTTTTTTTTTTTTTTTTGTTATTTTTTAGATTTGTTTAGTACATTTTAAGAAAAATTTGCTAAAATTAGGAAAAGAAAAATAAATTATTATTACTAAAATGGGAGAAAATAGGTAAAAGGAACTAGTTTGATATCACGGGGCATGGCGCCAAACGCTGTTTGGCGCGATAAAGAATCACGCCAAGCAGCGCATGTCGTTGGAATGAAATCCAAGCTGTCGGCCTAGCCCTAAGACTCGTCAGGAAAAAAAATTCTAAATTGTTTTGATGTACATTAAAATCGATTTCAAATGAAGAATTTAGGAATAGATTGAGACTAATCAAGATCAATAAATAATGAATACCAATGTGGCGGAATCTAAATAAGCCAGTAATAGCCTCCAGACAGAAGTGATCACTTTTGTCTAGTGGTAAGTTATGCGCTTACGAATCGGAAGGTACCAAGTTCAAACCTCCCATACCAATAAAATCATTGACTAATAGTAATATTATCCAGTATACAATCTTATAATATTATATAAACTTATGTATAATATTCATATAATATTAAATAGTAATGATTATTAGATATTCATACGGTATTTTTTATTTTATATAATAATCATGTAATATAATTTAATAGTTTTTATAAAAAAAAATAATAATCGTATTGTAATTTAAGAATCGTACAAAAAGAATGCTCATTTAACATAATTATAAATAGCAAAATAATTATAAATAAATAATGATAAAAAATAAATAAATAACACATGTAATAATATTTATAAAGTAACAATTATTACAAATATCGAATATAATATGATTTTTACACATAATATTAATTGTATTTTTATATTATATAATAAAAAATGATTACATTACATACATTAAAATTGATAATGAATAGCAATTAAAAAGTAATAAAAACTTGCTGTGTTCCAAACACTGCAAGTTTCTTCAACGAATTTCATCGAACAAGAAACGTTAACAAAAACATTTTTAAAACATAAAATAAGTTGAAAATAAACGATTTATAGCAATAATTAAAAATACAACACTCATTCTTTAAAAAAAAAAATATCCCAGTTCTCACCAATGGTATTAGAAATATCCATGTTCGAAAACAGCATTAAATAGAACAGAAGACTAAAATAATAGTTTGAATCGGAATTGCAATGAAATTGGTTAAATTGTAATAATAAATCGAATTAAAATCATCTGAGATTAATAGGATTACCATGGGAACAAAACCAATAAAAATTATTTCTAATATACGTTATCTCCATGGCAACCACATCGCCAGACGATAAAAATATCAAGGTAACCATATTGTAATGTTATCTCCCGTCTTGGCGAAAATAAACAACTTGGCGCCCCGCCCCTCCCCCGTGATATCAAACTAGCACCACGAATTGTGGGCCGCATTTCAAAAAAAAAAATTTCTGGGCCGCAATACAATATTTTTTTAACAAATTGAAATAAAAATTAACTATATAGCTTTATTAAAATGAAGCAACATTAATAGGTACACATTTATTTAAAATTTCTAAAAGTGCCGTTTCATTTATTTCGGATTTCATTAAGATGGGAGAAAATACAGTTAATGAGATGAATGAATTTGTGTTTGTGTTGAACACACAAGCAAATCGATATCGGGTTCAATAGACGAAGTTGCAATTCCTAATGCATCTTCAAGATGTTTGTCAGTGACATTTGTCCTATTTTGGTTTTTTGTATGCTTCATTCTTGGGAAATAACTGTTCACAAATATAAGTACTGCCAAAAGCCGAAGACATTAATAAAGCATGAGTGTGAAAATGAGGATATTTATCGCGGTGTAGATAATCTTTATTAAACTCTGGTATAGAAACATATTCCCAAATTTTTCTTTCAATTGAATGTCACTTTGCAGTTCAATGCTATTTGAAGATTTGAAGTTAATTTATTTACCTCTAGAGAAAATGGGGTAGTAAATATATTGAAATACTTTTCGTTTTTTCGAAAATCTTGAAATCTTCCTTCTAAACTTTTCAATTAAATCGAAAATTAATGCAGCATATTTTGTGCATACATTTATTATCTTTTATAAAAATGTGTAAATTGAAATATTTTCATAATTTAAGTTTGGACCACACTTTAGACAAGCATACTTTATAGGTATGCAGTATACTGAGAGACATGTGTCAGCTTTAACTTTATATAATGTAGGATTTTCAAAGTCTTGTAAAAAATGAAGTTAATGGGTTATTTCTGGGTTTATACTTTCTGCGTTTTCAAAAAATACGATTTCGTAGAGAAAATTGTTTTGACACTTTAAACGTAGTACTTTATTGCAAAAACCGAAAAAAATTTACGAAAAAGAGCAAATTTTACTGGTTTATAAGTAATCGGAAAAAAGTATTTAAAAATATGCAATTTTAAAAATTTGCAATGTATGCTTTTCCCTCTAAAAATTTAATTCCAATTGTAAATCTAGCGTGTGTAGCAAAGGTTCATGAATCATGTTCATATTTTACTTCCTTTTAAATCAATTCTAACAATGAACATAAAATCGGTTCTTTCACAGAGGAATATCACAATAAAAGCTAATAAAAATTCTTTGGAAAAATAAAAAATCTAATTTTAATTACATTCAATACAGTTTCACATGTGAAACTAAGGGTAGAGACTTATTTAGGGGGGAAACATTTTTTGGTTCACACTATATGCCCAGGTGTCTTGTATAGAAGTATAAAAAGAGGAACATATTTCCTCAAAAGTGTGTACCTAAAAGCAGACAAATTGTACTTTCCTGACAGATTTAAACTTTAGTCATAAAACAGTATTTTTTTTTCCTTACATTATACATTAGCGATACATATCTAAAGTTTCATATAAAGAAGACAAAAACGAATACCAAATCTACGTACCTTTAGAAGAAAAAATAGTATGAGGTTAGTTTTTACTACAAGTAATAGTAGCAAACAAAGGCACACAATTATATTTAAAAAATATCGTTTTCTTCTTTAAAAAATCGATTTAAGAGTTGAAAAACCTTTCCCAGTTAAGACAAAATCCAAGTATTTCTGAGATCGCCAAAGGATTCTAATTCGTTACTCATTTCTTCACGTGGTTCATTTATAAGAAACTGATTGGCGGTTTATTTAAAATAGTCCTAGAATTTCTTTTATTTGAATATGTACGTCATTAGAATTTAAAAATAGTATTTTTTTTTATGAATACTGCTTTGTAAAACGAAAAACGTGTTCTTTCGAATGAAAAATCAAGTATAAGCAAGTGTTCTAAAGATAAATTCTTTAGACTGATAAATATCTTCCAATTATATTCTTGCTTTTCTACTGCTATTATACCCCTAACGGGGCTCACCTTCTTTAGGTGAGTACGGGTGTCACAATCCCGAGGTTGCCCTAGTGATCTTTTCCTTTTCCCACGGGGTTTACTGTCTTTGGTAAACACGGGCTTCACGAACCCGGGTTACCCTAGTGATCCTTCTCTATTTTCGACCCTCTTTCTTGTTATTCAATTCATTCTTTCCTTCTCTTCCCGTCTAGACCACAGATATTAAAACAAATGTTTGGCGCAGTATAGCCGAAGTCGGCTCTTGCGCCAATAAACCCCAAAATCACTCACTACTGCTATTATATTTGAAGGAGTATTTGAAATGTTAATCAGAAGCATATCATTAGATTTTAATGGCAACATTTTTTTTTCTAAAGAGATTATTTTAAACAGTGGTAATTAATGCCATTTAAGAAAAATATATTTTCTTTAGTGAAATAAAATTGAATATCTTATTTTATAACCATCCAAAACTAACGGCATTTGTTTTAACTTACAAAACTATCATTTTCAGGATTAATGAAAAAAGTTAAAATTGTTTTTTTTTTTCGTTCAATTTGATTGTAAAAAATGGTCAATGAAATGTGTTGTCTTGAACGATAATAATTGTCTGTGCAAAAGTTTGCTTAATATTTGTACCGGCACTCCACCGCATGTACAACTTGAACAACAATTATTAGAACTTTAAAATCGAAACAGATTAAGACCATACACTTTACAGTTATAGTCACTGTCTGCTCAAAATTATTACTAGCCATTCCTTATTAAATATCCACCTAATCCGTATCTAGTAGACATAAGCTGTTTAGTACTTATTAGATGCAACAATCCTATTTTAATCTCAAAATATAAAATTAAGGATTCGAGCATTTCAAAAATGTTTCGGGAAATAAGCTTTCAAATATATTTCCTAAATGCTTCAATTCCAACAATGTATTTTTGCATTAGGCTTATATTATGGACATACTACAGTGAAACACACGGTATTCTTTCTGTATTTTCTGCGGGAAATCTTGATCTGTTTGCAGCCACGTTAACCCTAATGTTTTAATTGTTCCTTAAACTCTAGCATTCGAATCAAAAAGTTCTTTCAAACCTTTATTGAAAAAAAAAATTACTTCTTGCAAAATACTGGCGATAGGCTCACGCAGCATTTTTAACTTTGTCTCTAAAAGTTCACAACAGAACATTCTTCACCTTAGAAAAAAAATGTTTGAGAAAATTCATGAAATTCTATTAACTGTATTTTGCATATTATGAGAACGAATATTCATGCGGGTTTCGTGTCTTAAAATATTGACTTAAATCAAAGTTTTCTGATATAGTGAACCTTTTACTGCTTTGTAAAATTATGATTTAACCAGGAGTGGTCAAATTTTTCAAGGGTACGGGTTACTCCTAATTTTTTTCAAGGTGTTGCGGTCCACCCAGTAGCGCTGGTGTAGTGAGCTAAGGAAAAAGTCTACAATTTTTGTGAAAAATCAATAATAAATACGAAATATGTACTTACCTACATAAAATCCCAAAATCTTAGTTGTCGACCGTGATCGACTTTATCCCCAACCCGATTTAAGCCCCATCACCCTAATCTTTACTTGTAGCCGTGGTAGACTACTGGTAATGCCATGAGCTAGTCACTGGCTTAAGGCTATATCACACGTACATTTTTCGTGCAAATTTTTGGCCCAACTTTTCACCGTATCTGAGGGTGGAGGGTTGCCGTAAACAAAATAACATGCTCTGACGTCAGCCGTGCTCTTTCTCCACATTGAAACGTAACTAGCCGATTTTTCTGCTTCAAAAATGACTATCTAATATTTTTTCTTTTATTTCGGTCGCGCTTTTGTTGATGGATGTATAAACAGAAATGGGGCGCCCTTCTGTTTAAAATATTATACGCCGTTAAAATATTGTACACCATTAAAATATTATACGCCCTATCTGATGCGTTTGATGCACAGTTACCATCGTTACCGCCATCTTGTTTACGACGTATGGCGCCTAAGAATCCCATTGGCTGGAATTTCAAGCAACTTTTGTTTGGACCACAACTTTCTCAGCTCACTGGCAACAATTCGAAAGCCGTTGTTGTTGCAACGGAGTAAAAATTGTACGAATTGGATCAAAAATTGCTCCGAATGCGTATGTGTGATAAGGTCTTTATGGGTTCAAGCACTAATACCACTAAAGACCCCCTCTGCAGAAGGCACTGCTGTTCATTAAGTCAGTCGTGACTCAAATATCCTCCCATTAGTACGGTTGGGTAGTTTAAAAGGGGTTCTCCAGCTCTTGTGTCGTTCTCGTCACTTGGCCACCAGTTCAAAATAAGAAGTTCCATCACCAATTTCCCTCGTGTTTGCTTTTCAGTACAATGTTAACCCAGGGGCTAGCACAAGTCTTTTATAAATATTTAATTGCCTCTAACGGGGAAATGGTACAATTTATGCAAAAAAATTTAGTATAAGAATTTTCTAAATTTTTTTGGTTGCCTCCTATGTGTGTATACTATGTAAAACAGATTTTGTTCTTAAAATTTCATTAAAAGCTAGCCATTTAATTTTTAAAGGAATAAATTTAAAATTTGTGAAGTGATTTTAAAATGTTGCTACCCCTACAAAAAGTTACGTACACGCATGAAATTTGATTTACAAGGATGCCAAATTATGTATAACAAAAGTTGGTATGGGTTTTGCGAAATCATGATTGATATTCGTACAATACTTCTTTTTATGAATGCTTATTGAAAAATCCCTTAAATATATATAAATTCCGAGTTCATTTTTTTTTTTTTAAATAAGGATTGCTTTGATTCAAAAATGCATATCAACTTTTGTTACATGTACTAAAATCAAAGCAATAGGCACAATAAAAAAACGCCTTAGTATTTTAAATGAAGACAAACTAGTCATTTTATGTTTCCGAGATAAATAAATATGTTTAAAGTCTTGAATTGCCACAGGGATGTGAATAAAAACAAACGTGAAAGCTGCGTTTCTGAATTTTAGAGCTTTCGAATTTTGTGAGGTTATAGAAAAATATATAAAAAAAGCTAAAAATTTAGATTTGATTTTTTGACCGATTTTTGTCAATTGAATCGTACTGTGTCCCCACCATAAAACTTCATCTTTTGTTGTTGTTTCTTATCCTCGTTCTGACACGCAGATCGGATGCAGAAGTCTGCTGACCATCAAAAAATCTATAATAAGGGAATAGAGTGTTAAGTCCCCTTTAGAGAGTCTCAATGTAATCCGGTGAAGCTGGATGGTCACAGCATTTTTTTTTTACAAGTTGGCTGAATTTCTGCCACTTTCAAAGGAAATACATTTTAAGTTGCTAGCCAGAGCACTTTGGGAGCCACGGTCGCATTTGATTTACAGCAAAGAGCCAGAGAATAATGTTGTGTACCAAAGATATGCCACAGTACTAATGCTGGGACGGAAATCTTCTATTACCGACAGTGCTGTTTAGCTCGCTGCTAATGCTCTTGATGAAGGCGGCGTTAAAACGAGCTGGGAAAATGCTCGAGGGCAGGTGCTGGTAAGGCTGTTGGAGAGACAGTTGGACTTGTAGCAATGTCTCTGTGTTGGTGTCGCTCTCTCTTTCCTCGCGATTCCAGAGTCTCTCAAGGTAGAATACGTCCCGCGCACGAAACTGACACGTGATGTAGAGTCACTTCTGTTAGTATGTATTCGGGAACCCATTCTGCTATTGATCCAAGTTCCCCTTCGTGCGGAGTACATCAAGGGGGGGGGGTCAGAGGTTGACTTTCCTTAAGACATCAGCACCGTTGTGTCCACCCCACGAGAAACTTCTTAACCCTAGAGACGTCACTTATTCCGAACGGGAAATGGATCTTTAGTGAGGACCGCTTCAGATGCGTAGGGGGAACACGCCATATTAGATTTAGCTTAGATCTTTCATTAGAGTACCTGGCTATACTGAGTATCGTATTATTTTTATTAGGCCCCCCCCACACACACACCTTGAGTCTACGGTAAGGCAACGCAACTTTGACACTTGTTCTATCTTCAGGAGTGAGTTAACTGCGATTAAAAAAGGGCTTGATGCTATCATGTCTTATAATTGCGATTTGGGTTAAATGAAACTTCAACAAACAAAACAGAGTTTAACTCAAAAAGCAGCAAGTTAAAAATGTAGTGAGGAATATGAATAAGCGCAATGAATATATGTTGAAACTTACACACAGAATGTTTAATGTGGGCACCAGTGTCCTAGCTACATGGTAATATTTGCTTTCTTAAAGGTTTTATCCTATTGAAGGAAAGAAACCTTCAACCCCCAATGTCTTACCTAGGGATCTGAATGAGTCAGAGTTACTTTAACGTCACATTCTAAAGCTGAACGAGGACTATTGGTGACGTATCTCGTAATTTTGAAAATCGGTCAAAAGACGAGAATGACTCTTGAGGTGACACCACCCTCCCCGATCTACCACACTACGACACGGGAGGACTTTGATCCTCGAAACATTAAACATGCACTAGATCATTTACATGGTAAGGTATTTAGTAGCACCTGGACTTAACACTGTGACATTCCGGCCACGAGTTCGTGACCATAACCAATAGGGTACCGATGCCATAAAGCACCTATAAAAATACAGAGATAACTTCAAAGAGGAGAAAAAATTTTAATTAGACTTGGTATAATTTATTTCACAGTTTTTAAGTACAAAAATATTACAATTTAGTCAAAAATTAAGTTTCCAAGTCTTACTCATTTCGAGGAAGACCCAATGGAATTATGCCAAGTAATAATAATAATAGGAACGTGGCCACCTTGTCGTTTGACGTCGAAGCATTCGAATTAGAATCCTCAGAACCCCTCGATGTGTTTGCCGATTCCGATTTCTGAGAGGGCTCTCTACAATCAGGGCAGTTTTCATTCGTGTGTAGCCATTCGTTGATGCACTTTTCATGGAAAACATGACTGCACTGCAACCTTTTCAACTTTCGACACCGAGAAGTATCCAGACAAATAGAGCATTGGATTTTTTTATTCGAATTGGGTTTCGATAATTTTTTGATTGGGGGTCGACCCCGCTTGGAGCACTTTGGCGTTTGCTTCTTTTTATGGCATTTTCCCATGGTTTTGATTTCTAAAAAATATAAATGTAAACTTAAAATTCATCATGCATAGAAATAATGCCATCTGGTCAACAATTTTAAGTATCCGACTGGTTGCAACAACTTTTTTTTTAAAAAAATAGTGATATGGGGATTTTTTTTGTTATATTTAGATTTGTTTAGTACATTTTAAGAAAAATATGCTAAAATTAAGAAAAGAAAAATAAATTATTATTACTAAAATGGGGAAAAATAGGTAAATATTGTCAAAAAAAACCCAAACGCGACCCATTCCAAAGGCTTATGAACAAATTTTCAATTTTTTCATTCCAATGTGTTGCTATGTTATTCAATCTTGAAATGACCTTCAGGATTAGAGAGATATTTTAGTTTTTACAAAGACTAGAGCACTTTATCTCAGTTATTATATGAAAATTAAGAAAACAGTGATTATATTAACATAAGGGACTGTAAATTTTGTAATAAAATAATGATTGATAAATCTGAAGGTTAAAACACTTCTACTATTATACAGAACTTTAGAAAAAATTTCATTTAATTATTTTCAAAACTTTTTTAGCAATCGCTGGCCCCTTTTGATTATTTAAAAAAAATCACATTTCGAGTAAAACGCGTTTTAAAGTATGACATCTTGCTTAAAGTAATGGCATCTGCTTTTAGTAAAACGCTTGTAGTTTTTGTTCTAGTGAACGGAAAAGAAGAAACTTGGTATTTTTATAAAGCTAATAAGATGGCCTATAAAATAAAATAATTAAAAATTTTGGCAAAATTTGGCAAAATTCACAATTTTAGGGTAAATGGATACCTTAAACAAATACAGTAAAATACGTTTAACGTGTAAAAAATAAAACGAAATGTCGGTTAACACAAAATGGTACAACGGTCCCGACAAACTACAATGTATACTTAATGAATTTTTTCAACTCCTACTATTAGTTCACACTCTCCCTGTGTATATATTTATATATATCTTGTTCAAATTTTCAATCGGTTATCAAATACATTTTATTCATCCACTCAAGTTCAAAATTTCTTTTAAACATGTAGTGGATGACACTGGATGGTATTAGCTTTTTCAAAAATTAATTCATTATTTAAATTTAATAAATCATAGAATAAGAGATACATTTCACTAGATATTATCTAAGGGCCGTGGGTAGCCTAGTGGTCAGAGCATTGGACTCCAGACCATAAGGCCTGGGTTCGATATCCGATGCCACCAAATGCCCGCCGAGTACACACGAGAACGTGCTCGTTAAATCAGTGGGTCCGAATGGTGTCACCATCTATCGTGTTGTACCGAGAAAAAAGCACTGTCACCTTCATAGGGGCTCAAAGCTTCGGCTAACGACAGGCGTAAAATTCTAGCCCTTAGCCGCGATGAATTTCGTGGACCTCGATCTGATGTTACTGTCGATCAGGTGGCAACAACAACAGATGTTATTCATTTAGATGGCAGCACCACTGGATAAAAAAAAAATTTTAAATTTGTAATGAAGATTCAATTTAGCCTGTGAATCATACACATTTATGCTAGTTAGACGCTAGTTGTCATTTGTTTGACACCTGGTTTTAAGATAAATTCTTACCTATTATATATTCAACTTTTATCAAAAAATATAATTACAGATTTAATGTGGTGAAAAAGATTTTAATGTTAATTTAAAAAGTGTTTTGCCACTTAATATTGAGATTCTGTCATATTTATATACATATTTATATTAATTGTAATTATTTAATAAAAAATAACTAAATTAAATTTTTCGTTTTTGACATAAGTAGGAATTGGCTATAAATTTTTTTTATATTACATGTTTTCTCTTAACATGAAAAAAAATTGCTTAACTTGAAAGGATTTACCATTTGGAGAGGAAGATATTGAAACTGAGGTGAGAATTAAAAGTTTGAGAAAGTTTCTGTATTATCGAACTGTCCTATATCGTTGCAGAGTTCGTGCATTAGATGATAATGTGTCAACAGATCCAATTATGGCAGACAAAGACATTCTGGAATTAGCTCAAAGCTCAAAAAATATATTGATGCAGATTTCCACGAAGAAAATTAAATGAATATGCAGCTTATGTTTACACGTCCTCCAAAATGAGAAACATAAAAAGTCTGTGCATTTCTTTAGACGCACGTTTCAATGGTGAAACGAATAACAAAATGGATGGATTCGAACAATTTGTTGACAATTTGATGCTTAAAAGGACATAGCAAAGAAGAAATATATCAGATTATTTTCCCAAAATTCAATAAATGTTTTCGTTTTCAAAAAAAACTTGAAAATTTTGTATTAAATTTAATTAAGTTATTGAAAATGGTTTTGTTTCATAGTTTTTTATTAAATACAAAAAATTTAAATAAAATGTACTCTAATAAACTTCATTTTAATGAGTCTACGGGGTTTTTTTTGTGCATATTCCTTAATACGAATTTCTTTTAACACGAAAATTTCAGTAAAGTTGGTTTCCTCTTAAACTATTTCCAATGTAACAAGGAGTGGCTATTAAACAGCGGGTCTGACACTGTTAAAGCAAAGCTTTTAAAACTTGCAGGAAAGCCTCCTAGGGGGCGTAATAACTCTATGAGGGGTGGTCGAGCCTATTGAAAAGTATAAAACAAAAGATTTAAAAAAATTATTAACTTACTGAAATCAAACAAAATACAAAAAAAAAAGCAAAATAAAATTTACACTGATTTAATACACTTATAAATGTATCAGGACTGCACTATGTATTTTATAATTAATTTAATAATACTAAGTTAAGAACAACATTAATAATTATTAATGACCCCATAGGCTTGTGATATATAAAATTATTACAAAAATTAACACTTATATTGATAGTTTGTTTGGTTTATAATTAATCTCTCAACTGCCGATTTTTAAAGTTGTTTCATTGGCTCCCTAATGTTACCGTTTTCCACTTAGGCACGCTTATGTGATGTATTTAGGGGGGAGGGGGAGAAAAGGAATATTACATACATAAGCAAATCCTCTGAAATAAGTAAATCCATCACAAAAACTGTCAATGTCCTTTTATTGCATTCCAAAGCCTTCGTAATAATTTTATGGATAGCAGTGCACAGAAAAGATCGTAGTTCGGTAAGACGTATGTACGAGGGCTGTCCGATAAGTACTTAGCCTCACAGCCTTATGGTGCCACAATCGCAAGAGAAATACACTAAAGTGTAGTACCTTCCTGTAGACGGCTACTGATGAAATTTCAGCCGGATCGGAGGAGTAGTTCTGGTTTGAGAGCGTGTGAAAGCAAGCGTGTCCGTTGATTTCAAAAAATTGGAAAAGAAGCAGTATCGGTTGGTGATTCGATTCTTGTTTTTGGAAGGGAAATCGCGCAGTGAAATCACAGAGCGCTTAGATGCAGTGTATGGGGACGCTTCTCCTTCGATGGCAACTGTCAAAAATTGATTCAACGAATTTCAACGTGGTCGCACGTCGGTTTTTGATGAGCCACGCCCAGGTGCCCCGAAAACAGCAACCGCAGGAGGATAAGGTGACTAAAATCCACGATCTCGTTTTGGCAGACCACCGATTGAAGGTGCGCGAGATAGCTGAGCTAGTAGGCATCTCAAAAGACTGCGTGGCGCATATCCTACATGAAACTTTGGGTATGAGAAAGCTGTCGACAAGATGGGTGCCGGGTTTTCTCACTCCGGATAACAAGCAGAGCAGTGTTTGGCGCTGTTTAAGCGAGTTTTTGCGCCGTTACGTGATCTTCGATGAAACATGGAACCACTGGTACACACCAGAGACCAAGGAACAGTCTAAACAGTGGACTTTACCCGGTGAACCTGATCCGAAGAAAGCGAAGACTGCCCCATCGGCCGGAAAGGTGATCGCCACCATTTTCTGGAATTCACAAGGTGTGATATGCATTGACTACCTGGAGAAGGGCAAAATGGTCACAGGGCAGTACTATGTCGAATTATTGGGCCGATTAGACACCCAATTAAAAAGAAAACGGCCCTATTTGGCGGCGAGAAAAGTGCTCTTCCACCATGACAATGCACAGGCTCACACACCTCCGCACTCATCACTTCTAAATTGATCAAATTAGGCTACGAACTGCTGTCCCATCCCCCATATTCTTCAGATTTGGCCCCGTGTGACTTCTTTTTGTTTTTCTAACTTGAAAAAGTCACTAGCCGGGCAGAGATTTCACTCTAATGAGGGAGTAATCGCCACTATGGAGCCTACTTTGTAGACCTCGAGAAAACCTTTTTTCAGTCTGGTTAAATTTGGAGCATCGCTGGGTCAAGTGTATCGAACTAAAAGATTATATTGAAAAATAAATTGCATTTTTCCAAAATTTTTGTTTTTTCATTTGTAGGCTAAGTACTTATCGGACCGCTCTCGTATACGTCGGAGCGCAATTAATGCTTTGGCTAACGAGACATTTATATACGCTTGTGGCACTTCAGACATTAAAGTCATATTGTAGCGTTTGCGTCACAGTATAGTATTATTGAATTCAACACATTGTTATTGCATGGAGAGGGCGCGATGAAAATTATGATTGAAAATTGGGTCACAAGTATTGAAACTTTGAGAAGCACTGTGTTAAAGAAATAAGCATGCGCCAAAAGCCAGCGGCCGACAGCTATTTAGTCTGAAGCCTTTTTTACGAATGCAATACTTCTCGCGTTTCTTTAAGCAAATCCGTATCGCTGTAGTCTTCGTTCTCATTAGAGTTCTTTTTTTTATTAGCCGGGAAATTGATAAATGTAACAATAGATCAACGAATTGTTGTGAAACTTCGCATGAAACTTGAAAAAACCGCTAATGAAACTTAATTTGTTGAAACATGTGTATGGCTATGAAGGTATATTGCATGCACGTGTTTTTTAGTTGATAAAGTTTTCAAAATGGCCTAGAAGACATAAAAGCTGATTCACTCCTTGATCACCCTTCCACATCAAAAAGGGATGACAATATCGAGAAAATCGGTAATCTGGTTTGACCTGACCATCAGTAAGGTACTCGTGCGATTGTCGAGACTGTAGGAACTGACAAAGTTTATATACGGCAAGTTTCATAACACAATTTTGTCATGCAAAAAGTCTGTGCCAAAACCGTTCCTAAAATTATCACATTTATAACACACAAAGCTCGCAAAAATGTTTGCACTGTCTTTTTGAATGCCATTAAAAAGGACTCAAAATTATTGGAAAGGATAAGGTGTGAAGAATCGTAGGTTTTTACTTATGATCCTTAAACTATCCTAAATATCCTATCAATCGCGATCGACTGGTAGACCGCTAAGATATTTTGGGGTGACCGCCTTCACACTAAAACCTAATAATCGTTCCGTCATACGAAGGTCTGGAAATTCCGCATTTTCTCGAATCTAAGCCACCATCAAATCTAAGCCACGCCCCCAAATTCTCAACAAGATTTTGTGAAAATTGAAAAATAGTCTAAAATGTGTAATTTATCGATATCCAATTTTACGAAATTAAAATAAATTTGAAAGGAAAACTTATAAGAAGTGAAAAATTAGTTATTTTATCAGTGTTAAAACTTTTAAATACATGCATGAACTTGTAATTGTTCTAAATACCTCCCAACACATTTTCCTCCTTCGTTTCTAAGCCCCGCTTGATTTCCAGTAGCATTAACATTGAGAAAAAGTGCGGCTTATATTCGAGAAAATACGGTATTTTAAGAAATACGGGGGGGGGGGATTGAATAAGAGAAAATTTCGTTGATTAGAAAATGCACTTCGCTATTGGAGGCTATTTTACGAAGAAAATTGTAAAATGTTCTTGGTTCTGGAAAAAAGTTTGTGAAGTTGAGAAATTCGTAAAATAGAGGTTCGTAAAATGGAGGTCTGACTGTATTGTATACTTTCTTTTAGCGCCCTACACCTATGCCACTGGGTGGACCGTAACACCTTGAAAAAACTAGAAGTAGCCCGTACCCTGAAAAAGTCTCTAACCCCTTCTATAACGATATGGTTATTGGAGCCATTACTCAATTATTTTAGATATTTGCAATTGAAGATGCAATTCAGTCGAAATACAAAGCAGTAGATGCCTATGGAACAATTCTGCACTGATTCGATGCGTGAAATGTTTTTCGAAGTGATGTTTCATTTGCTTTCATGACATATTTCAGCATTGTATATGTTACCGGCAAAGTATGAAATCCGGCATTGTATAGAATGCCCAAGAAGGAAACGGCAAAGTATGAAATACATCGCAGAATCATTTCGAATATTGTCAATTAGCAAAATATAAAACTTAACGTGCGTCTCAGGGTCAGAATCTGTAAGGTGTACATTGTTGTAATGTCAAAAAACTCAATTTTACTTAAACTTGTTCCAACACAAAATTAGTTTTTTCTTGTTCTACCTGAAAATGAAGGAGCAAGCTATAGAGTTGGAGAAGGAGTTATGGTGTATATCAAGGGTTGGCAACCTATGTCACACGTGCCACATGTGGCACGCTATACAATTCTCAGTGGCACTTAACAAATTTGTAAATTTTTGAATTGTTTCAAAAATGCTCTACTGTGTGGTTCACTGAATCATATTAGTAAATTGCTTTGACACGCAACAGCTAAAAGGTTTCCGTCCCATTGTCCATAGACATGAAACAACTATTCAACGTCTAGTTACCAAACTTCGAGTTGATGCTCCAAAAAAAAAAAGACTTTTTCTAAACTGAAATTACTTACTAGAAGTTAATAACTGATATAAAAAATGCTAAAATGACTACTAAGAAGGAACCCAGCTGTGATGTGATGTTTGCGGAAAATAAAAGTAAACTCATTTAAACTGTTAAAGAAGGCATCAGTGCCATAAAACAGTGGTTCCCAACCCTTGGTCCGTGGATCAAAGGGTATCAGGCCACTCAAGGAGCATAAAGTTGTTTCCATTCTATTTACGGGGGTGTATTTTTCTCGTGTTTGGGCCACTTTCCACGGTAATCACTTAATATTTTATGTAAAATCATTTTATAATTATTTTTTGGTGCAACTGAATTTTACTCTGAAGGCATTTTACTCTTACAATTAAAATCTAAAATGAAAACATTTTAAAATATAAATAATCAACATCCTACCTTCAGCGGGCCGCCGTAAAATTATTAAACGTTGACCGGTCTGGAAGAGAAAAACGTTGGAAAGAATTGCTATATAGTATTACGTCACGGATTCTCCCCCCCCCCATTGGGGCTGCAGATTGGTATTTTTAACATTTTCAGACCTAGTACATTTCCAAGGGGCTGGAATCCTTTTTAGTGCGGCACCATGTAAGCGATTGCCGCCGGTAATTTTGACACCCAGTTTGATGATGTGAACTTGTTCTAGGAATTTAATTTGCCAAGAGCAAAAATAAATTCCGGATTTTGGGGATGAGATAGAATTCTGAAAAACATTCTACCAAATACAAAAATGTTACACGTTATGATATTGAACTGTACATCCACCTACGTGAAACTTGCCAGAAAGAACAGAAAGTTATTTTTAAAGAAAAAGGTATTGCAAGACAAAACTTTGATTTTTTTTCCGAATGCCAATATATTGTCACTCGTAATGAGTGAGAAATAGGATGGCTTCTATTAGCTTGGAAATTCTGAAGATATTTTAATACAAGTATATGCGAAATCACAATTTAACAATTATTCTTTTAATGGCAGTCTCATAATTTTGTCACAATAACATTTGTACTATTAGGGATGTAGTCATTGATATAATATCCTTATCATGACTTTTTTTGGAACTAGTTTGATTTCACGGGGCACGGCGCCAAACGCTGTATGGCGCGATAAAGAATCACGCCAAGCAGCGCATGTCGTTGGAATGAAATCCAAGATGGCAGCCTATCGCTAACACTCGTCAGGAAAAAAAAATTTAAGAACTGTTTTGATGTACCTTAAAATCAAATTCAAATGAAGAATTTAGGAATAGACAGACTAATCAAGATCAATAAATAATGAATACCAATAAAATCATTGACTAATAGTAATATTATGCAGTATACAATAATCTTATAATATAATTTTATAGAAACTTATATATAATATTCATATAATATTAAATAGTAATGATTATTAGATATTCATACAGTATTTTTTATTTTATATAATAATCATGTAATATAATTTAATAGTTTTTATAAAAAAAATAATAATCGTATTGTAATTTAAGAATCGTACAAAAAGAATGCTCATTTAACATAATTATAAATAGCAAAATAATTATAATTAAATAATGATAAAAAATAAATAACACATGTAATAATATTTATAAAGTAACAATTATTACAAATATCGAATATAATATGATTTTTACACATAATATTAATTGTATTTTTATATTATATAATAAAAAATGATTATATTACATACATTAAAATTGATAATGAATAGCAATTAAAAAGTAATAAAAACTTGCTGTGTTCCAAACACTGCAAGTTTCTTCAACGAATTTCATCGAACAAGAAACGTTAAAAAAAAACATTTTTAAAACATAAAATAAATTGAAAATAAACGATTTATAGCAACAATTAAAAATACAACACTCATTCTTTAAAAAAAAAAAATATCCCAGTTCTCACCAATGGTATTTGAAATATCCATGTTCGAAAACAGCATTAAATAGAACAGAAGACTAAAATAATAGTTTGAATCGGGATTGCAATGAAATTGGTTAAATTGTAATAATAAATCGAATTAAAATCATCTGAGATTAATAGGATTACCATGGGAACAAAACCAATAAAAATTATTTCTAATATACGTTATCTCCATGGCAACCACATCGCCAGACGATAAAAATATCAAGGTAACCATATTGTAATGTTATCTCCCGTCTTGGCGAAAATAAACAACTTGGCGCCCCGCCCCTCCCCCGTGATATCAAACTAGCACCACGAATTGTGGGCCGCATTTCAAAAAAAAAAATTTCTGGGCCGCAATACAATATTTTTTTAACAAATTGAAATAAAAATTAACTATATAGCTTTATTAAAATGAAGCAACATTAATAGGTACACATTTATTTAAAACTTCTAAAAGTGTCGTTTCATTTAGTTTGGATTTCATTAAGATGGGAGAAAATACAGTTAATGAGATGAATGAATTTGTGTTTGTGTTGAACACACAAGCAAATCGATATCGGGTTCAATAGACGAAGTTGCAATTCCTAATGCATCTTCAAGATGTTTGTCAGTGACATTTGTCCTATTTTGGTTTTTTGTATGCTTCATTCTTGGGGAAATAACTGTTCACAAATATAAGTACTGCCAAAAGCCGAAGACATTAATAAAGCACGAGTGTGAAAATGAGGATATTTATCGCGGTGTAGGTAATCTTTATTAAACTCCAGCATAGAAACATTCCTAAATTTTTCTTTCAGTTGAATGTCACTTTGCAGTTCAATGCTATTTGAAGAGATTTGAAGTTAATTTATTTACCTCTAGAGAAAACGGGGTAGTAAATATATTGAAATACTTTTCGTTTTTTCGAAAATCTTCCTTCTAAACTTTTCAATTAAATCGAAAATTAATGCAGCATATTTTGTGCATATATTTATTATTTTTTATAAAAATGTGTAAATTGAAATATTTTCATAATTTAAGTTTGGACCACACTTTAGACAAGCATACTTTATAGGTACGCAGTACACTGAGATACATGTGTCAGCTTTAACTTTATATAATGTAGGATTTTCAAAATCTTGTAAAAAATGAAGTTAATGGGTTATTTCTGGGTTTATACTTTCTGCGTTTTCAAAAAATACGATTTCGTAGAGAAAATTGTTTTGACACTTTAAACGTAGTACTTTATTGCAAAAACCGAAAAAAATTTACGAAAAAGAGCAAATTTTACTGGTTTATAAGTAATCGGAAAAAAGTATTTAAAACTATGCAATTTTAAAAATTCGCAATGTATGCTTTTCCCTCTAAAAATTTAATTCCAATTGTAAATCTAGCGTGTGTAGCAAAGGTTCATTAATCACGTTCATATTTTACACACTTTTAAATCAATTCTAACAATGAACATAAAATCAGTTCTTTCACCCCAGGAAAATCACCATAAAAGCTAATATAAATTCTTTGGAAAAATAAAAAATCTGTAATTTTAATTACATTTAATACAGTTTCACATGTGAAACTAAGGGTAGAGACTTATTTAGGGGGAAAACATTTTTTGGTTCACACTATATGCCCAGGTGTCTTGTATAGAAGTATAAAAAGAGGAACATATTTCCTCAAAAGTGTGTACCTAAAAGCAGACAAATTGTACTTTCCAGACAGATTTAAACTTTAGTCATAAAACAGTATTTTTTTTCTTACATTATACATTAGCGATACATATCTAAAGTTTCATATAAAGAAGACAAAAACGAATACCAAATCTACGTACCTTTAGAAGAAAAAATAGTATGAGGTTAGTTTTTACTACAAGTAATAGTAGCAAACAAAGGCACACAATTATATTTAAAAAATATCGTTTTCTTCTTTAAAAAATCGATTTAAGAGTTGAAAAACCTTTCCCAGTTAAGACAAAATCCAAGTATTTCTCAGATCGCCAAAGGATTCTAATTCGTTACTCATTTCTTCACGTGGTTCATTTATAAGAAACTGATTGGCGGTTTATTTAAAATAGTCCTAGAATTTCTTTTATTTGAATATGTACGTCATTAGAATTTAAAAATAGTATTTTTTTTTATGAATACTGCTTTGTAAAACGAAAAACGTGTTCTTTCGAATGAAAAATCAAGTATAAGCAAGTGTTCTAAAGATAAATTCTTTAGACTGATAAATATCTTCCAATTATATTCTTGCTTTTCTACTGCTATTATACCCCTCAGGGGGCTCACCTTCTTTAGGTGAGTACGGGTGTCACAATCCCGAGGTTGCCCTAGTGATCTTTTCCTTTTCCCACGGGGTTTACTGTCTTTGGTAAACACGGGCTTCACTTACCCGGAGTACCCTAGTGATCCTTCTCTATTTTCGTACCTCTTTCTTGTCATTCAATTCATTCTTTCCTTATATTCCCGTCTAGATAACAGATATTAAAACAAATGTTTCGCGCAGTATAGCCGAAGTCGGCTCTTGCGCCAATAAACCCCAAAATCACTCCCTACTGCCATTATATTTGAAGGAGTATTTGAAATGTTAATCAGAAGCATATCATTAGATTTTAATGGCAACATTTTTTTTTTTCTAAAGAGATTATTTTTAACAGTGGTAATTAATGCCATTTAAGAAAAATATATTTTTTTCTTTAATGAAATAAAATTGAATATCTTTATCGCAAGTTTAACCATCCAAAACTAACGGTGTATTTGTTTTAACTTACAAAACTATCATTTTCAGGATTAATGAAAAAAGTTAAAATTGTTTTTTTTTGTTCAATTTGATTGTAAAAAATGGTCAATGAAATGTGTTGTCTTGAACGATAATAATTGTCTGTGCAAATGTTTGCTTAATATTTGTACCGGCACTCCACCGCATGTACAACTTGAACAACAATTATTAGAACTTTAAAATCGAAACAGATTAAGACCATACACTTTACAGTTATAGTCACTACTTGCTCAAAATTATTACTAGCCATTCCTTATTAAATATCCACCTAATCCGTATCTAGTAGACATAATCTGTTAAATAGTATTTATTAGATGTAACAATCCTATTTTAATTTCAAAATATAAAATTAAGGATTCGAGTATTTCAAAAATGTTTTCGGGAAATAAGCTTTCAAATATATTTCCTAAATGCTTCAATTCAAACAATGTATTTTTGCATTAGGCTTTTTTATATTATGGACATACTACAGTGAAACACACGGTATTCTTTCTGTATTTTCTGCGGGAAATCTTGATCTGTTTGCAGCCACGTTAACCCTAATGTTTTAATTGTTCCTTAAACTCTAGCATTCGAATCAAAAGGTTCTTTCAAACCTTTATTGAGGAACGAGCCAACATGGCGGCCATTGATGTTGACGCGTCATTTCGATCGCTTGAGGATTGCTTCGAATCTTTGGAAAATGTACTAAATTGTGTTGGAAACCCAAGCAAAAAGTTGCGTGAAGGTGCAAGAACTGCTTTGGGTAAGTTGAAATTACATTTTTCAAAAGCTTTCAACAAATCTGGAGATGCAAAGAATAACGATGATATCCCAGCGTCGTTTACAAAACCATCATATGCTCGTATCGTGGCGCCATCTTTCATTCCCAATGAGAGTAATTTAATGAATAATGTTATTGTATGTTCTAACAAAAATGATTTTACATCTGAGGAAGTGCGAAAAATCATCAGAACTCAGTTAAACCCTAGACAAATTCAAGTAGGGATAAAAAAGATGAGAACCATCGATAATAATCGAGTGCTTGTTCAATGTGTCTCAAAAGAGGATAAGGAAAGGTTTGCGAATGCAATAAAAGAAAAAACAAATTCGCTTCAAGTGTCTTCTCCGCGGAAGAGAAACCCAAATTTGCTTCTGAAAAATCTTCCGAATGAAATTAGTGATCATGAGGTTCTCCAGCTTTTGAAGGAACAGAATCCGGAATTGGGAGAGAAAGAACCAATATAGGAGGAAACAAAAATTCGTTTCACTCTTAAAAAATTCGAAAATTCCCGGCATTTGGTTCTAGAGGTCAGTCCGATTTGTCGAAAACTGTGCCTTAATATGAACTTCCTGAGAGCAAACTGGAACGTTTGCAAAATCGAGGATTTCCTGGCCATTAACCGTTGCTTTAAATGCCTTGGATACCATCATAAGGCTGCTAACTGTGAAAATGGCTTGTTTCTGTTTCAAATGTGCTGGAGAACACAAGAGTAGTGAGTGCGATCTCTCTACTCAGGTTTGCGTTAATTGTATTAGATTCAATAAGAAAACAAGAGACCCAAACAAAAAAGTTGATGTGAATCACAAACCCTATTCTAGCTGCTGTAAATGTCATCAATTTATGGAGAAACTTGTTACATCTCAAACAAGTTATGAATAATGTTTTACCTCAACCGCATTTACGCATTTTACAACTTAATTTGCATAAATCAAAAAGTTCTACACAGCAGCTTATTTTGAATATGGAAGTTCGCAATATTGATGTTGCGTTGGTACAAGAGCCTCATTCGTACAAGGGAACTCTTCCTGGATTTCCTTCGTCTTACAGAGTTTTCTTCAGTCCTTCTTTCGAGACAATTAAAGCAGCCATTATTGTCAGAAATAGAAATATTTCAACCTTTCTAGATCTAAATCACCTTGATTACAATATTGGTGACCAGTGCGCTTAAACATTAATAAAGTATCCTTTTTGTTTGTTTCCTACTATTTCGAACCCTCCAAGAATATCGATTTGATTTGGAAAAAATTAAACCAACTTTTTTCCAAGATGCCTATAAACAGATTGGTCTGGTCAATGGACGCTAATAGCAAATCTGAAACATGGTTCAGTCCCCTTTCTGACTCTAGAGGTTCCAAGCTCACGATTTTATTAGTGCCCCATAACCTCTTTGTCATTAATGAAGATTGCGGTCCTACATTTTGTGGCTCTCAAGGTTCTAGCTACATGATGTAACTGCAGTTGGAACTGATTTGCTGGAAGATGTTTTTGTTGGCATTTGCCTACTTATGATTCTCTCTCCGACCACAGAGCAATTGGAGTTTGGTATTGTTCTTAATTCCAATTCTCAAACAAAAAATGGTGACTTTTGTATCTTCAACCTGGTAAAAGCGAACTGGAAACTCTTCTATGACACATCTAATTGCTTGCTGTCAAACATTAGTAAATCGCATCGATTCCTGCCAAAATCCAGAATCCTTACATGATCTCGTAGATAATCTCCTTTCTATTATTCTAAATTCTTGTAAAATGTCAATTCCAATTAAAAAGCAAGGGATGCACAGAATTCCTTGGTGGACAACGGAAATTGGGTGCATGAGAAAGCACGTTAATGCTGCAAGACGAAGATTCCAGAGATGTAAAAATATCGCTTTAAGAGAAATTTATAAAAGTAAATACAAAGAATTAAGAACTAATTATAATTTAAAACTTTTAGATGCCAAATTAAGCTCATGGAAGGGATTTTTGGATGAAATTAATGTAAATAATGTGGGAAAAAGATTTATACCTATGGCGTCAAACAGCAGTTTCAGAAGAGAGTTGAACTCAGTGGAATTGCTCTTCCATGTGGAACTGTGACTAATTCTTTTGAAGAGACAATTAATGAGATTATCTTCCATTCTTTTCCTGATGATTGTGAGAATGATGATGATGATTGTCACAAGGAAATACGAAATGACGCTCTTATCAATAGCAACATAACGAATGACCCACCTTTTACCATCGATGAAATTGATGCTGTTATTAATAAATTGAAGTTAAGAAAGTCACCTGGCCCTGACTCCATTCCTAATGAAGTTGTCAAGAAATTGCATGTAATGCACCCTGGACTTTTCCTAAAAGTTTTTAATTCATGTCTTCGTCTCAAGACCTTTCCTCTATGTTGGAAAAAAGCTAGGATTATCCTGATTCCCAAAGTGAACGACGTCCGTATATATCCCTAATTTAGACAACTTAGGTGTATCAGTTTACTGTCAACTTTGGGTAAATGTTTTGAAAGACTCATTATCAACAGAGTGGCCTGGCGTTTACACAAAGATTATTTTTTCAATAAAAACCAATTTGGTTTTATGCCACAAAAATGTACCGACGATGCCTTGATGAAACTTAATGAAATTGTTTTAAAAGGAAAAAAGAGAAATTTTCATACAATCCTAGTTTTCTTGGATATTAAAGGAGCTTTTGATAATGCTTGGTGGCCTGGTATTCTGAGCCTTTTAAAAAGATCTAACATTCCTAACAACTTATTTGCCGTAATTTCCAGCTTCTTGAAGGATAGATCTGTGACTTTATCTTTAGGTCATTCCTCAAAAGAGAGATTTTTAAACAAGGGATGTCCTCAGGGATCAGTTTCTGGACCTTTTCTCTGGGACATCATTATAAATGATTTTTTGGAAAAAATCTTGGCTTTCTCTTGTGAAACGATTGCTTTTGCCGACGACTTACTTCTTTGTTTTCAGGGAAAGTCTTTTCATGATATAAGCAGACAAGCGCAGCTTACCCTTGATTTTGTATCAACCTGGGCAAAGAATTATAAATTAGAGTTTAATGCTGTCAAATCAAAAGTTATGATCTTGGAGAAAAGAGAAAGCAACACCCTCACTAGCAACCTCACCCTTAATGGGATTCCCCTCGATTGTGTGAAGGAACTAAAATATCTTGGTATTGTCCTTGATAGTAAATTCTGTTGGAAGCAACATATTCTGCATCTTTCAATAAGTGTGAAAAAATTCTGCTAGGTCTTAACAGAGTTGCCAGAAATAGCTTTGGGATCAAGTCCAATGTCTCATCCCTCATTTATAAACAAGGCATTGTTCCATTTATCTGTTATGGTTCACGAATCTGGGGGTCTGCCTTGAAGAAGAAAATAAATTGTCGTCTCCTGCGAAAAATTCAACGAAGAATACTTCTTCGGGTTATTTCTGGGTATCGAACGATATCCTATGATGCTGTGTTTGCTATCTCGGGCTTTCCACCTATTGACATCTTTATAATCAGAAATAATGAATTCAAGAATGCAATAAAGAACTGTACCAATAAGAGTCTAGATGGTACCCTGCGATTTTCTGATCTCCCTCATCCTTCTGAACGATTTCCCCTCAATTTTGTTAATTATCGTAAAAATATCGAAGACAACTTTCCTGTTGTCTGTTTTACAGATGGTAGCAAAATTAACAATAAGGTTGGCCTTGCATTTGTTATTTTCCAAGATTTTATTGAAATTGAAACTCGCCAATTTAGAATAAGAGATGAATGAAGTGTGTTTCAGGCTGAATTACTTTGCATAGCTCAAGCAGTCTCTTGGATCTGTAAAAATGAAAACCTTTCATCGGATTTCTTAATTTGCAGCGATTCTTTTTCATCTTTAAATCAACTGTTTGTTACAACGCAAATTGATCTCAATTTTCTTCACAGCATAGGTGTAAAGTTTTCTTTGCTTTTGTTCAAGGTCATACGGGAATCTATGGCAATGAAGGGGCTGACTGGTTTGCAAAAGAAGCCAGAAAATTAAGCAGTTTGATTTCTTTGAGCATTCCAAAATCATATTATGAAACTATTTTTAAGGAAAAAATTATTTCTGAGAGGAATAAATTATATCAAATATCAAATAATGCACTCTTTACCAAGGAATTTATTCGTTCCATTCAGAGACTTTTAAAGGCTAAACACTTTCAACCTAATTTTAAAATTACCCAGCTTCTAACTGGGCATGGAAAATTTAAAGCCTATTTGAAACGCTTCAATTTGTCGCCTACTAACCAGTGTTCTTGCTCCAGTGACTCAGTCCAGGGTATGTCAAGCATCTAATATTTGCTTGTGCTAAATTCTCTTCCGAAAGACGTACTCTCATGAATTGCCTACAAAAGAACAATATAGCGTGGCCTCCTCCTTTCTCTGCCTTTGTTCAGAGCAAGTCTTCTTTTACATCGTTTTGTGCATATATTAATAGCATTTTTTCTCGTATTGTTTAGATTGTCAATTTAATTATTTTTATTTAAAAAAAAATTGTGTTTTTTTTTACTATTTTATTATTTTGTGTGTGTTTGCTAACAATTACTGTGTACGTATGTATCTGGTTTTTTAAAGTGCGTATATATATATATGTATTGTATATATATATATATGTCTGTGTGTATATTCTTAAGTATTTGTGTGTATGCATGCTTTTACTCATTTGTATTTTGAAAGTCTTATTCTGATCACACATGTGCTTCCAAACCTTCACCATTGTATAATTTTATTTACTGAATGTCTCCGTTTTTGCATGTGAGCAATGTTGTATTTTGTACTGTGTTTATTGTATTTGCATCCCGTCTTGTTTCTTTTTACCTTTCGATTTCCCATTTGTGCTTGTATCCCTGTACTTAAAACTTCCTACCACTATTGATCGAGTATTGACTTACGTTTGTAAGCCTTGTGTTATACTTGTTGGCACACAAGACTTGTGTTATACTTGTTGGCACTTGTTCAAGTCTACCTAGAGTCTCAAAAAAAAAAAAAAAACCTTTATTGAAAAAAAAAATTACTTCTTGCAAAATACTGGCGATAGGCTCACGCAGCATTTTTAACTTTGTCTCTATAAGTTCACACCAGAACAGTTGAACATTCTTCACCTTAGAAAAAAAATGTTTGAGAAAATTCATCGAAATTCTATTAACTGTATTTTGCATATTATGAGAACGAATATTCATGCGGGTTTCGTGTCTTAAAATATTGACTTAAATCAAAGTTTTCTGGTAGTGAACCTTTTACTGCTTTGTAAAATTATGATTTAGCCAGGGGTGGCCAAGTTTTCCCAGGGTACGGGTTACTCCTAATTTTTTTCAAGGTATTGCGGTCCACCCAGTAGCACTGGTGTAGTGAGCTAAGGAAAAAGTCTACAATTTTTGTGATAGATCAATAATAAATACGAAATATGTACTTACCTACATAAAACCCCAAAATGTAGTAGTTGTCGACCGTGATCGACTTTATCCACCCTCCCCCCATTTTAAGCCCAATCACCCTATTCTTTACTTGTAGCCGTGGTAGACTACTGGTAATGCCATGAGAAAGTCGCTGGATTAAGGCCATATCACACGTACATTTTTCGTGCAACTTTTTGGCCCAACTTTTCACCGTATCTGAGGGTGGAGGGTTGCCGTAAACAAAATAACATGCTCTGATGTCAGCCGTGCTCTTTCTCCACATTGAAACGTAACTCGCCGATTTTTCTGCTTCAAAATGGACTATCCAATATTATTTCTTTTATTTCGCTCGCGCTTTTGTTGATGGATGTAAACAAAAATAGGGCGCCCTTCTGTTTAAAATATTATACACCGTTAAAATATTGTACACCATTAAAATATTATAAGCCCTATCTGATGCGTTTGATGCACAGTTACCATCGTTACCGCCATCTTGTTTACGACGTATGGCGCCTAAGAATCCCATTGACTGGAATTTCAAGCAACTTTTGTTTGGAGCGCAACTTTCTCAGCTCACTGGCAAAAATTCGAAAGCCGTTGTTGTTGCAACGGATTAAAAATTGCACTAATTAGATCAAAAATTGCTCCGAACGCGTATGTGTGATAAGGTCTTTATGGGTACAAACACTAATACCACTAAAGACCCCCTCTGCAGAAGGCACTGGTGTTCATTAAGTCAGTCGTGACTCAAATATCCTCCCCATTAGTACTTTTGGGTAGTTTAAAAGGGGTTCTCCAGCTCTTGTGTCGTTGTCGTCACTTGGCCATGATTCAAAATAACAAGTTCCATCTTTAATTTCCCTCGTGTTTGATTTTCAGTACAATGTTAACCCACAAGTCTTTTATAAATGTTTAATTGCATCTAAAGGGGGGACCATGTGTATACTATGTAAACAGATTTTGTGCTCAAAATTTCATTAAAAGCTAGCCATTTAATTTCTTAAGGAATAAATTTAAAATTTGTGAAGTGATTTTAAAATGCTGCTATCCCTACAAAAAATTGCGTACACGCATGAAATTTTATTTACAAGGACGTCAAATTATGTATAACAAAAGTTGGTATGGGTTTCTCGAAATCATGATTGGTATTCGTACAATACTTCTTTTTATGAATGCTTATTGAAAATTCCCTTAAATATATATAAATTCCGAGTTCAAATGTTTTTTTAAAAAAAATAAGGATTGCTTTGATTCAAAAATGCATATCAACTTTTGTTACATGTACTAAAATCAAAGCAACAGGCACAATAAAAAAAAACGATTTAGTATTTTAAATGAAGACAAACTAGTCATTTTATGTGTTTCCGAGATAAATATGATTAAAGTCTTGAATTGCCACAGGGATGTGAATAAAAACAAACGTGAAAGCAGCGTATTTTAAGTTTAGAGCTTTCGAATTTTGTAAGGTTATAGAAAAATAAATGACAAAAAGCTAAAAATTTACATTTGATTTTTTGACCGATTTTTGTCAATTGAATCGTACTGTGCCCCCACTATAAAACTTCATCTTTTGTTGTTTCTTATCCTCGTTCTGACACGCCAGATCAGATGCAGAAGACTGCTGACCACCAAAAAATCTATAATAAGGGAATAGAGTGTTAAGTCCCCCTTAGAGAGTCTCAGAATGTGATTCGGGGAAGCTGGATGGTCACAGCATTTTTTTTTTACAAGTGGGCTGAAATTTTGCCACTTTCAAAGGAAATACATTTTAAGTGGCTAGCCAGAGCACTTTGAGAGCCATGGTCGCATTTGATTTACAGCAAAGAGCCAGAGAATAATGTTGTGTACCATAGATGTGCAACGGCACTAATGCTGGGACGGAAATGTTCTATTACCGGCAGCGCTGTTGAGCTCGCTGCTAATGCTCTTGATGAAGGCGGCATTAAAACGAGCTGGGAAAATGCTGGGGGGCAGATGCTGGTAAGGCTGTTGGAGAGACAGTTGAACTTGTAGCAATGTCTCTGTGTTGGTGTCGCTCTCTCTTTCCTCGCGATTCCAGAGTCTCTCAAGGTGGAATACGTCCCGCGCACGAAAGTGACACGTGATGTAGAGTCACTTCTGTTAGTATGTATTCGGGAAACCCATTCTGCTATTGATCCAAGTTCCCCTTCGTGCGGAGTACATCAAGGGGGGGGGGTCAGAGGTTGACTTTCCTTAAGACACCAGCACCGTTGTGTCCACCCCGTGGAACACTTTCCCACGAGAAACTTCTTAAACCTAGAAACGTCGCTTATTCCCAACGGGAAATAAATCTTTGGTGTGGACCGCCTCAGATGCGTAGGGGGAACACGCCATATTAAATTTAGCTTAGATCTTTCATTAGAGTACCTGGCTATACTGAGTATAGTCGTGCAGAGTATCGTATTTTTATTAGGACCCCACACACACACACCTTGAGTCTACGATAAGCAACGCAACCCTGACACTTGTTCTATCTTCAGGAGTGAGTTAACTGCGATTAATAAAGGGCTTGATGCTCTCATGTGTTATAATTGTGATTTGGGGGAAATGAAATTTCACCAAACAAAACAGAGTTTAAATCAAAAAGCAGCAAGTTAAAAATATAGTTAGGAATATGAATAAGCGCAATGAATATATGTTGAAACTTACACACAGAATGTTTAATGTGGGCACCAGTGTCCTAGCTACATGGTAATATTTGCTTTCTTAAAGGTTTTATCCTATTGAAGGAAAGAAACCTTCAACCCCCAATATCTTACCTAGGGATCTGAATGAGTCAGAGTTACTTTAACGTCACATTCTAAAGCTGCACGAGGACTATTGGTGACGTATCTTGTAATTTTGAACTTTGGTCAAAAGACGAGAATGACTCCTGAGGTGACACCACCCTCTCCGATCTACCACACTACAACACGGGAGGACTTTGATCCTCATAACGTTAAACATGCACTAGATCATTTACATGGTGGGGTATTCAGTAGCACCTGGACACAACTCTGTGACATTCCGACCACGAGTTCGTGACCATAACCAATAGGGTACCGATGCCATAAAGCACCTATAAAAATACAGAGATAACTTCAAAGAGGAGAAAAAATTTTAATTAGACTTGGTATAATTTATTTCACAATTTTTAAGTACAAAAATATTACAATTTAGTCAAAAATTAAGTTTCCAAGCCTGCCTCATTTCGAACATCAGTCATAGCAATTATTCTAAGTAATAATAATAGGGCCGTGGCCGCCTCGTCGTTTGACGTCGAAGGATTCGAATTAGAATCAACAGAACCCCTCGATGTGTTTGCCGATTTCGGTTTCTGAGAGGGCTCTCTACAAACAGGACAGTTTTCATTCGTGTGTAGCCATTCGTTGATGCACTTTTCATGGAAAACATGACTGCACTGCAACGTTTTCAGCTTTCGACGCCGAGATGTATCCAGACAAATAGAGCACTGGGTTGTTTTATTCAAATTAGGCTCCGATAATCTTTTGATTGAGCGTCGACCCTTCTTGGAGCACTTCGGCGTTTGCTTCTTTTTACGGATCCTTCCCATGGTTTTGATTTCTAAAAAATATAAATGTAAACTTAAAATTTATCATACATAGATATAATGCCAGATGGTCAACAATTTAAGCAAATACAGTGGAATACGTTGAAGGCATCCGACTACTGGTGACAACTTTTTTTTGTAAAAATGGAGGTATGAGGATTGTTTTGTTCTTTTTATACTTCTTTACAACATTTTAAGAAATCTATGCTAAAATTAAGAGAAAAAGAAATTATGACTAAAATGGGTACAAATTTACAGAAAATTACATAAACGGGGTCCATTCTATTCAAAAAGTTTATGAACAAATTTTCAATTCTGATGTGTTGCTAGGTTATTTATTTTTTTAAAATGACCTCAGGATAAGAGATATTTTAATTCTTACAAAAACTAGAGCACTTTATCTGAGTTATGTGAAAATGCTTATAAAACAATGATTATATTCACATAAGGGACTGTAAATTTTGTAATAAAACAGTGATTCATATATCTGAAGATTAAAACACTTCTATTATACAGAAAAAACACTCAAAATTTCAGTTAATTATTTTCAAACTTTGAGAAATCACTGGCCCCGTTTGAACATTTTCAAAAAAAGACATTTCGAGTAAAACGCGTTTCAAAGTATGACATCTTGAATAAAATAAGGGCATCTGCTTTTACTAAAACAACTTGTACTTTTTGTTCTAGTGAATAGAAAATAATAAACTTAGTATTTTTATACAGCTAATAAGATGGCCTAAAATTATTTTATTTTATAGATTATTTTATTGACAAATTTTTTTTATTTAAAAAAAATTCTCAATTTCTTGCAAAATTCACAACTTTAGGGTAGTCGGATACCTTAACACGAAAAAATACAAGACTAAATATCTGTTAACACTAAATAATACAACGTTCCCGACAAACTATGTGTATTTATTGCTCAACCCCCCTCTTAACTATAAAAATAGCGTACGGGGACTCGATACCCTTTGAACAATTTTTTTCATTTATGTATTTAAAAATTATATTTTAGCATTTCATATAATGTTTATATTCAAGAAAATGATACTGGAGATGAAATTTCACATATTTTATTCCCACAATTTTAAAAATTTAAATTTTTTGAAGTAAATTTGGAAAATTTTACTCCTTTTATAATTATTAAATTTTTTGACTTGAAATTTTTTGTAACATTCTTACAGATGCTCTAAACAACTTTTCAATAACTTGATTAGTTTTCGACAAAAAAAAATAAAATATTGTTATGCATGATAAAATTCAATGAAAAAGCCACTTTTAAAAAAGTTTGCAGCAAAACTGATCCTTAATTTTGTTACATGCTTTACAATTACTCACAGGAAAAAAATTGAAGTAAGTAATTAGTAAATAATTGTGGAAGGTGTATCATTTTGAATGCACCAATGTATCAACAAAAAAAACTGAGAAAAACCTTTTTAAAGTTTATAAATCTGAAGAAATAATTATAAGTTTACATAAACTTCAAATACCACTTTAAGACATTAGTTATATTTTTCTTTAAAATAATTGCATTTTCGTATCCTTCAAACCATACATTTTTATAAATGATCAATTTTTGTAGAATATCAATTGCACAAGAAAATTTTCAAGAAAAATGTATAAAAAAAATTTTTTTTTCTGTCATGACGAAAATTTAGTTCTTTTCTTCACATAATATTGAAGTATTATGTAACAATATGAAATTATTAATATAAAATATTTTAGTTCAAAAATTTTAAATACACTTTAAAAAAAACATATTATTGTGATGCCTCGTTGGTGGCGTGGCTAGAGCGGACACATAACATTTCGTGGTCTGAGCGGGCACTTTGAAACTCATCATGGTTTGAGCAGACACATTTTTTACCATCTTAGAACAGATTCGATTATCGAATTACCAGGATAAATACTACGTCTAAAATCTAATCAAAATGTCTAAAATCTTTATAAGTTTTGTAACTATGTTGGACTAAATCCAATGGTAAATGATATTTATGCTTTTATAATAAAGGTTAGTTAGCATTTATTTACTTATACTTATTTTTCTTTTATGTTACATATTTTACTTCTAGTATTTATTTTTATTTACATTAATGAAACTAATTAATTTTATGGCAATTACACCTGTTCTAATATTTATTTGACTCTTAAAATACAATTTTTCACAAAATTCTTGAAATTCATTCATACCATTCATCATATTGTTACTTACTATTAAATTTTAAATATTTATCTTAAAGTATTTATATATTTTTATTACATTTCGCAATGTTTAAAATGTATTCGCCCTATTATATCTTAACAATTTAATACATATACACTGCTGGCCACCGTAAATGCAACACCCTGAAGGAAGCACGCAAATAACAAGAAATTTACAACAGGCATTAGCAGAGGTGAGATATGCAAATGATTAGAATTTAAACGCAGACACACATCACGCACACCTGTGGCGCCACCTCAAAGCGCTATTTAAGGCTTGGAGATTTTGATGATTTCAAGTTCGGCAATTGAGTTTTTCTTGTGGTTTTTTCAAAAAATGATCAGTTATGTCTCGTAGAAAACAGCGATCAGATTTTGATCAAGTATCCGAGTTCGACAGAGGAAGGATAGTGGCCTACCGAGATTGTGGATTATGTTTCAGGGATATCGATAGTCGTGTTGGACGAAACCAAACAACTGTACTGCGGATATGTGATCGTTGGATGCAGGAGGGTACGACGGACCGACGTGGTCGATTGCATCCACCCAGTGCACCACTTCACGTGAGAAAAGGCAAATTGTGCGCATGGCAGTGATGGATCGCTCAGTCACATCACGAACCATAGCAGAGCACATTGAGTCTGTAACACATCATTCAGTGTCTGCGCGTATCATTCGACGCCGTTTACAGCAGAGTGGTCTGTCCGCAAGACGTCCATTGCTTGGTCTACCCTTGACGCAGAACCACAGACGTCCTCACCGCCAATGGTGCGATGAATGAAGGATGTGGGCGGCAGAATGGAATGAAGTTGTCTTTACTGACGAGTCACGCATCTGTCTGCAACACCACGATGTTGTAATTCTAGTCTGGAGACATCGTGGAGGGAGGATGCTGAACAACTGCGTTATGCACTGCCCCACTGGGCCTGCACCGGGAATTATGGTATGCGGATGTATTAGATATCACTCTCGCACTCTTCTAGTACGCTAGTACTTTAAACAGCCAGCGCTGCATCTCCGAGGTGTTGGAGCCAGTTGTCCTTCCTTACCTTTAGAGCTTGGCCACAGCCATATTTGACCACTCGTGGCACGCATTGTCCAAATGTTCTTCGACAATCGCCAGATTGAATTGCTTCCCTGGCCGGCTTGCTCTCCGGATCTTTCGCCAATAGAAAACATTTGGTCTATGGTTGCTCAACGATTGACCCAGATTACACACCAGATCAACTTTGGCAACGTGTGGAAGCTGCTTGGTCTGCTGTACCCCAAGAACACATTCAAAGTCTCTTTGAATCAATGCCAAGGCGTGTGGCAGCGGTGATCTCCAACAATGGCGGCTACTCTGGCTACTGATTCTGGCAGGAGCCACACTTCACAGAAGTCTATAAATTTAATGATTTGATACTTGGTCAACATGTTATCTACAAAATAAATTTTGTTGTGCTATCTCTTGTCTTTCTTGGTGTTGCATTTACGGTGGCCAGCAGTGTAATTAAATTTGATTGGCAAAAAGGTATTTATCCTTGTAATTCGTAATCAAATCTGTTCTAAGATGGGGATAAAATGTGCCCGCTCTAACCACTATGAGTTTCAAAGTGTCCGCTCAGACCATGGAATGTTACGTGTCCACTCTGACCATGAAATGTTATGTGTCCGCTGTAACCACGCAACCGCCTCGTTAAAATGCATCTTTATATATTATACCTTTTAATAGTTGTTTCAGTTTTAAAAAAAAAAGATTTTTATCAAAGTGTTTTTAGCTTTTTTTAAAAAGCTGTCGTGGTTGAATTGCCTAATTTGTTAATTTACATTTTGATAATGTAGGATTTAAAGTAATAGGGATATAAAATATTCCGATCAGTGAGGTTACAACCTCACCAAAAATGGCGTTACGAGCAAATCTATGCGTCACCAACCGAAATGGTGGGTTTTGAGGTAGAAGCGAGAGCGACGGGGAACAAGACAGACTCCGGTTTACAGGCGCGAGGTCACGTCTCGGTCAACGTGGTGGTCGATAGGCTTAGAAGCAATTGAGAGTATGCTCCTTGAAATAACTCATACTGTTAACCAGTATTTAATTGGAAATCAATCTAATGTTTCATTAAACAGTAATTTTATTCTAATCAGCTTGTTTCTTTGAATATCAAGATCCTGGACATAGTGACTCACCCCCAGGACAATAGGTGTGAATAAAATACACCCCTACAATAATGAAGTCTTATCCAACTTCTAAGTTTCCGACCCCCTTGCAAAAGTGATATATCAATCAAAACACAATGTAAAGAATAAGATTAAATGAAAAAAAAACTATATTTCCGTCATTTTTGAGGTACCGAGTCGTCTTTGCACGAAAAGATTTTCCTTTTGGAAAGGCAGATATTGAAATTGAGCTAACAATTAAGAGTTTGAGAAAGTTTCTGTAATATTGGACTGCCCTATATCATCGCAGAGTTCGTTCAGTAGATTATAACGTGTCTACCGCTCCAATTATGGTAGAGATAGACATTTTAGAATTAGCTCAAAGCTCAAAAAATATATTGATGCAGATTCCGAAGAAGAAAATTAAATGAATATGCAGCTTATGTTTACAAGTCCTCCAAAATGAGAAACATAATAAGTCTGTGCAATTCTTTAGACGCACGTTTCAATGGTGAAACGAATAACAAAATGGATGGATTCGAACAATTTGTTGACAATTTGATGCTAAAAAGGACAATGCAAAGAAAATTATCAGATTATTTTCCAAAAATTCAATAAATGCTTTGATTTTCAAAGAAAATCACTAAACTTTTTACTTAAATTTCATTAAGTTCTTGTGAGTGATTTTTATTAAATACATAATAAAATGTACCGTAAAATTCGGCGTATAATATGCACTTTTAAACCCAAAAGTAAGATCAAAATTTACGCGTGCGCGTTATACACCGGTTTTAAAAATTATAGCTTTAACAAAAAAAAAATACGAGGATGAAAAGAAACATCTTAAGTTATCCAACTACGTTCGGAACATCGATACTGCAAAAGCATACAAACGAATATTTTTTTAGTTTATAGTGTCCCTTAGATTAAAATCCATGCATAAAAATATTAGAATATATTGATAGAATAAAAAATTATTTAAATGCGATATTTTTCAAAAGATTAATGTAGAATTATCTATTTTCAAAACATTCTCCTTTTATGAAAAAAAAGCTTCTATAACAAAATTTTGCTAAAATGTAGCTCAGAACTTTGTACAGATCCTGAACTAGGACTTTTGAAACATAACTTAGAAGAGGATGTATCTATATTTTAATACGTCAGAGTGATTGTTGTTTCTATTGTTTGTAAATCTGAATATATACATTCGACTTTTGATAATTCAAACTTTAGATAATTCGAAGTATATGCTCAGTCTCCCTTGAAAAACTATTGATAATTCGAACTAAAACAATACGTTTGATACACTCAATAATGCGAAGTAAAATCTGTGGCTGGCCAGACTACAGCAGGCAATAATTCGAAGTTATCTTATAAAACTCTCAACAATTCGAACAACACTCACTATCATTCACATTCCTGTAGCAAATAGGTTGGAGATTAAAAGTTTTATGTTGTATTGTCTCTGAGTGTCTCCCCTGTATCGCAGCCCTTTCATGACCATTTATCTACTATCCCTTCTTAATGTTTACCGGTTCATCAGGCGAAAACACACTTTTGTTGCTTTCCTTCTTTCTACTCGATAAGGAAACTTGTCAGCCGTCCATATCTTTCGCTTAACACGTGACCTTGCTATACATGTGTTCAGAAAGGATGGCTCACTGTTGAGAACAGATGCGAAGGATTGTGTATTTAATGTATTCTTTTAATATATAGGACTTAGCTTCTGTATAATATTTATAGGTACTTTTTAAAAACTACTTTAAAATAATTTTATACATATGTACACAATTGTTGTTTTATTACATAGTTTCAAATTTAAATGTGTTAGAAAAATTATCTTTGAATATTTTGGGAGTTCTTTTTAACTCTCTTGATAATTCGAAGATTTTCATTGGTCCCCCCTCCAACTTAGAATTATCGAGAGTCGACTGTATGTATGTACATAACTTTTCAAAAATCCTAGTTCAGACCCTCTGGAGGAGTGAGTGAGTGAATATCAACGTCGATTGTTCAGCTACACGAGGGCTTTTGGCGAAGGACTGCGAAATTTTAAACTATGGTCAAGTGACGCGGATGACATCTGAGGTGGCACCCCCCTCCTAACTACCACACCACACCAACGGGAGGATGATTGAGCTCTCAACAGATTTAAATGCATCGCTCCCCTACATGGCGAGTCTTCAGTGGTACTGGGCTCGAACCTATGACACGCTAGCCATGATCCGATGCCTTGACCACTTGGCTACCGTGACCACACCCTTTGGAGGAAGGACCCTTATAAGAAGAGTGCATTGTCTTGAAGTCACTGATTTAGTTCAAATTTTGTAGGATGGTAGATTTAGTTTCCCTGTTGATGAAAATATATGGTGTGATGACTTGAATCAGCTTATCAAAACAATTTATTACAGCGAAAGTTAGCTTGCATATTCTTACAATCGTTCCGAGATTGGGATCACAGTTTGTCTCTTTTACAGTAAAGTTCAGCTCCATCTCAAACATCCACCTTATCATGAGAATCACGTGAAGTCGACATCATTTATCGGTAATAGGGGCCAAAGTCCTTCGGTTTCGAAGTTCGACTTAAATCGTAGGTGCAAACGCAGTTGGTTACTCGCTGTATATCGCTAGAGAGGCCTCTGAACGGTCTTCCCCGCAAATTCTCACGCCGTGCCTTTTAAAACCTAGGTTGCCCATAGTTCTTTTCGGCTCTCCTTTATCCCTTGTCCGTCGGCTCCTCAAAGCGTGGGATCCGGCGCATAGTGTGGGCTGTCCTCCTTCCCAGACACGCTGTCGTCCGGGATGCGTGAGAAACGGAAATTCCACACAGACCGGGGAATATGTCCACGCTCGGATTCTAAGGAATGGTAGTGGGAACAAAGGTCAGAATTCTTGAACAACTATTTAGGCCATTTTTTCCCAGCAATTAGGGAAAGGAAAGTGGGCACATCACAATGGTTATAAGGGCAACTGCTCCGAATTTTTTTTAGGTTTTTGCAATTGTAGATGTAATTTATTTGAAATGAAAAGGAGCAGATGCCTATGCTACAATACTGCAATAATTCGATGCGCGAAATGCTTTTCGAAGTGATGTTTCATTTTTTTTTATGACAAGTTTCACCATTGTACGGACAATGAGGGGGTAGGAAGCTAGTCATTTCTTTTATACTAATTCGTGTTAATCAGATTTTTTTTATAATTTGCTTTCACAATTTATTTCCAGGCACGATTAACTAGCTGTTAAAGGACTTTCCTCCTGTTCTTCTTGCGAAGGCAGAGAGAGAATATTAATATCGTACTGTTCAGCTACACGAGGAATTTTGGTGATGGACCTCGTAATTTTGAACCATAGTCAAGTGACGAAGACGACACTTGAGCTGGTACCTCCCTTTCCTAACTACCACACCACACCAAAGAGAGGACGTCTGAGCTCTCGACAGATTTAACGTACATCGCTCCCTTACACGACGGGTCTTTAATGGTACGGGGTTGAACTCGTGCTATGATCCGATACCTTAACCACTTGGCTACAGTGGCCGTTCTTCTTGAGAAAGACTTGTATTGTTTTGTAATAAATCTTCCTGTACTTATAAGCGAATGATAATGACAAATAAAACTCTTATAAGGTTTCTAGTCATTAAAGACGTGGCATTTCATTTTCATTAATTTAAACCCCATTATGTAAAAATAGACAAAACAAGTAACAAAAAGAACTAAGTCAATTACTATTTAGGTCAACAAAGAAAACTTTTTAGTTACTGTTTAGTAGAAATAATTACAATCAATATAAATATATAAATATTCCGATTCTCTCTCTGTCATATGTATAAAAATGGCAAAAAATAAAGCGATTTTTCTTGCAGTTTTCTTTTCTATATAGGATGTTGGGCTATTATTTTGTTTGTTACTCTATTGATTCATTAATTAAAATTTAATTAACGATTTAATATTTGAAAAAATTGTATTAACATCAAGGTGAAAGCCACTACAAGTTTAAAAAATGTATTAGAAGTTGAATGGATAAATAAAATGTATTTTATAAACGATTGAAAGTTTGAACCAGATATATAAATAAATATATATAGGGAGAATGAGAACTAATAGTAGGAATTGATTAAAGAAATGTTATACACCCTCCACGGACTCAAACCAGACTCCTAACGACGAAAAACACCAATCCGTTGCTGCTACGCTAAACCCATTACGTGTAATCGTATGCTATAGAGGGGCTAATATGATATCACGGGGCAGACGCCAAGTTGTTGTTTATGTTTGCCAAGATGGGCGATAACATTACAATATGGTTACCTTGATATTTTTATCGTCTGGCGATGTGGTTGCCACACACACATGGAGATAACGTTAATTAGAAGTAATTTTTATTGGTTCTGTTCCCGCGCTAATCCTATTGATTTCAGACGATTTTAATTCACTTTATTTTACAACTAGCTGTTACCCGCCCACTTCGCTGGGTATTTCATGATGTTTTATAAATTTTTACTGCTTATATATATGTATAAATTATTGATATCTAAGTCCTAGCATTAAGAATTCGATTGAAAAATATACTTATACCTGTAACTGTCACCTGTTCATAAAAAAAAAAGGGCAGAACTCATCTTATTTGTATTTTCTAAAAATCTCTAAAATTGAAGCATAGAATGATGTTTGCTCTTTCGTAACTCAAAAACCAAGTGGATTCCCGCAAAACCAATTTTCGGTGGATCTCTACTCCGTAAATTGAACATGCAAGCCAAATTTCAAGTCTAAATCTAACAGAAAAAAGCAAAAGTTTTACTACAAATATCCCCGTAACCCCGTTGAGAGCCGTTTTCCAAAATTACCGCTCTTAGCAGATTTCAATTCAACAAAAGAAAAATGCAAACCAAATTTCATTATTATAGTCCTTGTAGCTAGAAAAAAGTAATTATTTTTGTCAATACGTCCCAGTAACCCCCTGCAACTCCCCAGAACTTGATTTGCTTAAAATTTATTCTTAGTGGATCCCTATTCAACAAAAGAAACATGCTTAACAAATTTCAAGTATATGGGTCTAACAATTAAAAACAGGAATTTTTTTCTGTAACTCCTCTTGACCCCTCGCAAACATCTTTAGGGGTCAATTTTCATTTTACTCTTTGTTAGAGGAACTCTATTTCATGAAAGGAACATGCCTACCAATTTTCAAGCAGGATGATCAAGTAGTTTAAAAAATGGAAATATTTATCGATTACGCCTCTTAATCTCCCGAAATTAAACTTGGTAGTTGATATTCGCGAAACCCATTTTGTAGCGGTTCTCTACTTTACGAAAGGAATCTGCTTATCAAATTTCAAGACTGTACGTCTAACAGTTTAAAAATGGGGATAATTGTCTATAACGCCACTTGAGCCCCCGCAACGCCACTTCTGGGTCTGTTTTCACAAAACTCATTTTGTAGGGGAATTGCACTCTATGAAAGGAATCTGCTTAGCAAAATGTGAAGACTGTGCGTCCAATTAATTAAAAAAGCAAAAAAATTATCAATAACGCCCCTTGAACCCCCGCAACACCACCTAGGGGTCGATTTTCACAAAACACATTTTGCAGTGTATTTCTATCCTATGAGAGGAATCTGCTAACCAAATTTCAAGACTGTGAGTCTAATAGTTTAAAAAAAGAAATAATTATTTATATCTGCCCTTAACCCCCGCAACACCCCTTGGGGGTCAATTTTCTCCAAACCCGTTTTGTAGCGGATATTTACTCCATGAAAGAAACATTCCTACCAATTTTCAAGCAGGTAGGTCAAATAGTTTAAAAACGAAAATATTTATCTCTTACGCCACTTATTCCCCTGCAACGCCACTTAGAGGTCTGTTTTCACAAAACCTTCTTATAGCTGATCTCTACTCTATGAAAGAAATCTCTTTATCAAATATAAAGACTGTGCGTCTAATAGTTTAAAAATGGAAATAATTATCTCTAACGCCCCTTAAGTCCCCTCAACGCCCCTTGGGGGCAAGTTTCACGAAACCCATTTTTAGCGTATCTCTACCCTATGAGAGGAATCTGCTTACTAAGTTTCAAGATTGTACGTCTAATAACTTAAAAATAGGAATTTATAACGCCCCTTAAACCCCCCGCAACACCCCTTGGGGGTCAATTTTCCCAAAACCCATTTTGTAGCGGATATTTACTCCAGGAAAGAAACTTACCTACCAATTTTCAAGCAGGTAGGTGAAGTAGTTTAAAACGGATATTACGCCTTTTAATCCCCCGCAACGCCACTTAGAAGTCTGTTTTCACAAAACCCGTTTTGTAACTGATCATTATTCTACGAAATGGATCTATATATCAAATTTAAAGACAGTGCGTCAAATAGTTTTAAAATGGAAATAATTATCTATAACGCCCCCTAAGCCCCTGCAACGCCACTTGGGGGTCGATTTTCAGCAAACTCATTTTGTAGCGGATCTCTACTCTCTGAAAGGAATCCGCTTACCCAATTTCAAGATTGTACATCAAGTAGTTTAAACATGGAAACAATTATTATTAAAGCCCTTAACCCCCCGTGACGCCCCTTGCGTTTCGAATTTCGGAAAATCCTTTCTTAGCTGATGTCTACTCTATCAAAGGAACATGTCTACCAAATTTCAAGTCTGTAGGTTGAATAGTTCCAGAGATTTCGTGATTAGTCAGTCAGGTGAGTCGCTTTTCTCCTTTATATATATAGATTAAACCATTTTCATTGCAATTCCGAATCAAACGGTTTATTTAATGCTATCTTCGAATATGGATATTTCTAATATCATTGGTGAGAACTAGGATTTTTTTTTTTAAAGAATCAGTTGTATTTTTAATTATTGTGAAAAATCGTTTATTTTCTATTTATTTTATTTTTTGAAATTGTTTCTTTTTAACGTTTCTTGTTCAATGAAATTCGGTTGAAGAAACTTGCAGTTTTTGGAACATAGCAAGTTTTCAGAACTTTTTTATTGCTATTCATTATCAATTTTAATATTTATTATGCAATTATTATATTAATATAATAGAAAAATACAATTATTATTATGTGTGATTATTGTTACTTTATAAATACTATTACATATGTGTTATTTATTATGAATTTATTTATAATTATTTATTTATAATTATGTTAAATGAATATTCTTGTATATTTACGATTCTTATTATATTACAATACCATGATTCTTTTTTTTAATGAAAACTATTAAACTATATTATGAATATTATATGAAATAATAAAAAATACCAAATGAATATCTTATTATTGTTATTATTTTATATTATATGAATATTATATATAATAGTTTCTATAAAATTATGTAAGATTTTTGTATACTGCATAATATTACTATTAGTAAATATGATTTTTTATTGTATTGATATTCATTATCTATTGATCTTGGTTAGTCTTAATCTATTCCTAAATTCTTCATTTGATATCGATTTTACTGTATATCAAAACAGTTCTTTAAAATTATTTTCCTGACGAGTCTTACCGCAAGGCCGCCATCTTGGATTTCATTCCAACGACATGCGCTGCTTGGCGTGATTCTTAATCGAAGCCAAACAGCGTTTGGCGCTTTGCCTCGTGATATCAAACTAGTTCCTAACTATATAGTCTAAGAGCTAGCAACGTTTTCGAGGTAGAATTTTAGAAAAGCTGGTTCTTTAATATATCTTTCTCTATGTCCTTCCTGCTACAGCAGCTATCTGGCTGCTGGTAAACGTTGCGTTTATTAATGCGCATCATACCTTTACAGGAAAAAATGTTGATTTTTAAATTATTTTAGGAAGAAAATTTTCTTTTTCACTAAATTTAAAACGTTATTAACAACACGAATTTATTAATGCCAGACATTTTTGTTGTTGCAAATAATGTGCCAGACGCTATTTTTTACTAAAAAAAAATAATGAATTTCAAACCATTTTAGAATGTCTGTAATTTTAATATTATTTTATTCATACATAAATAAGTACAAATTTAATTTGCCAGACACTAATTCGGTTGCGTTCTTAAGAGCCAGGCCGATTTATTGGTTAGTATAACGCGGTATTATGCATGTCGTTAAAAAGAGACAATGGCAAATTAGGTAGGCGGAAGAGAGACAGGAGTACGTTACACTATTTAAAGTATTCGAAAAAACTTTATTTTTATGTCTTCGATGTTGAGTATAATAAAAAATTAATATTTTAATTCTTATTAAAATAATAATAAGTAGTTGATTAAGGGGGTTCACCCATGTGACGACCTTTTTTTTAAGTATTCTTAGGGAATTTTTTTGGCCACCAGTAAAAAGATAGAACTTTAAGTTTTTCATCATTTATTTATATGTATTTTAAGAGTATGTATATAAATTTTTAGCTAAAAATATCCAATAGAACGTGAGTTATAGCTCTCTGAACACATCCTCCTCAAAAAAAAACGAACGCTCACTTTCACCACGATTCCGGCTAATTGGCTTATCTGAAATTTTAAAAAACTAACGGTGTTTTAATCTATAAGCTTAAATGCACAGAATGGATTATACTCAATTGAAAATACCAAAAATTGGATTTTTGGTAGACCTCTGAAGAAAAACTTTCGAATGTCATGGGGTTTTTCTGTTATAAAAAATAGAAATATTTTGAATTTTGGAATGATCGTGTCCCATTTCGTGCGTATATATGTGCTGAGTCTACCCTATAAATTTGAAGCCCTTCGGTCAAACTGTTCTTTAGATATGATGGAGGAAAGTTTGAAAAACATAGTTTTGAGAAAAAGGCGTTTTAAGTTTCAAGTCTGATTAAACTACAATGAAATCTCAACTTAGCACTACGAACAGCTGCTTTTATAACACCTGCTTCTTTAAATTAATAATTATTTTAAATCTTTTATTTTGGACTTTTCGATATGGTCGCGTCCCCCACGTATGGTTATGATGCCCCCCCCCTTCCCCAATAGGCATACCCCACAGTTTGAAAAACGCTGGGTTAGAACATAAATATTTTTTTTCACCTGCCGAGTCTTTTTTTTTTTTTTTAATTTCCATTTTCAGAAAAACTATACAATTGTTTATATTATGGTTAGAAAATTGCCGACGAACGTTTTCGCTTTTATAGGGTTGCAGCTTAATCTTTTCGACGCCACATCTAGAAATGGGATCTAGAATTAGTCGTCAAATCTGGAAATGGTATATGCAATTAGACGCGAAATCTGGAAAAGGTACAATGAATTGGTCAGCAAATCTGGAAAAGGTACAATAAATTAGTCGCAAAATCTGGAAATAGTTTTTTCTGATGTCCTGATCAAGACAATGGAACAAAATTATGAAATTATTGTATTGTCATCGGTCCTTGACAAGTGTGCAAAATTTCGAATTAATCTGACCTTTTTATGTGGGTGAAAATCGAGTTCAAAGATTCCGTTACATACAAGTGAAACTTATAAAAGCGTGTTAAAACTGATTTCATGAATGGATGTTTTGGAATAAAAAGAACCGACAAACCATTCTTGAGGATACCAATTGATCTTACACTGGGGAAGACTATCAATGCCGAAGTGGCTAGACGCCTCAGTGGTTTTGCACATCTTACTAATTCCATAGCTGCCCGTCAACGCTGGACCAAAAGTTACAGTATTATAGCTGCTGTAATCTCTCACGTTCTCGATGTTTGTGGATTGAAGCAATTACAAGACGTGTCTACGGATTTGCAACCAAATCGAACCAAAATTTATGGCAAAAAAAAAATCGCTGATTTCATTGAAATTTTTCAGAAGAATATTAATCCATTTGATTAAAATTTAGACAAAGATAGTTTATATAATATTGCAACTGCCAAGCCTGTACCTCAAAATTTAGCGAACTTTTTGCTGGACATTAAGAAAAATGGTGAAGATTTACGGAAACAGTTCATTACTGAATGTGCTGAAAATCAGGATAGATTTGATAAGCCAATAAAAAAAAAAAAAAAGTGCTTAATTTTGTTAGTGCTCCAAAGAAGAAAAACTAACTTTTGGTAACAAAGTTATTGAGCTAAGAATGAAACGAGATTTGTTTGGTCGACTCTTAGGTATATCTATGACCAACAAAGTCGATATTGAAAAAGTACTGGGATTTCCACTAACGCCGATACCAACATCGATGTATCATGCAGATGGTAGTATTTTTAAAACAGATAAAGCACAATTGATAAACGTTTTCGAGAAAAAAAGTTAGCAAGGCCAATCAGCATTCCTTATTTTTTAATGTTAGCATTTTAGGCGTTTTCTTCATGTTACACCTCATGAAAGAAGAACCTCAAACTTTCGATGGCATATCAAAAAAATTCCTTAAAATAATTCCACAGGCTAAATCATCTCGCATTTACATTGTGTTTGATCGGTATTTCACACCTTCCATAAAAGATTGCGAGCGTTGAAGTCCTTGTCTTAGTAAAATTTATGCTGTCACCTAATAACAAGTTAACCTCATTAAATTTAGTAAAATCAGTTAAATCTGGTTTCCACTACATCATTTTTAGCGCGTTTTTCACGTAGTGGAACAAAAGTGCTATTAGGACGCAACTTTTGTCTGCGCCTTCGTTCCATATTTTGTCGTACCTTTTTCTCAGCCAATAAGCAACCACTTGACCTCGGGTTTCGGCATTGGGTCGCATTTGTGCCCTAGATGAGCTGAATCATATTTAAATTTTCCCCTAGTTTTCCCGAATTTTCCTACAAATTTCCTGAATTTCGCTAGTTTTGCTTTTTTATAGTGCTGATGCAGATGTGTGTCATTATTTCTTTTCAGCTCAATAGTAGTACATTTAGAGGAGTGGTACAGTACTACTTTCTGCTAGTAAAAAGTTCATTAGTTGCATTATTGTAAAATACAACATGTGGAAAACGCGCTAAAATTACTTGGCCATGCCAATGATTGATATCTTGTTTTAAATATTAAAGTCACAAATTGTTTTAATGAGAGCCACAATCTTAGACCCCCATTTACATCTTATGGGCCCCCAAATTATATTTTAGCTGGCGTGGACCCTTTGTAGGTCGTTATGGACCCCTAGGGGTCTATATAGACCATTTTGGGAATCACTGCTCTACTATGTTTCCACGCAATAACAGGGTGCGATTACACCCCAGCATTTTTTAGAAAGGTAAAATAAGCTGTTCGAAAAATCTGTCGAGTATTAGCATGTCAAGAGATTATAACTGACGATGAAGATAAACTTGAACGTTCATTTGCCACATTGAAAAAATTTATATGTCACATGTATGGGTGCCTAACTCTTCAAATGTAAATGATGTTCGCTTCTATCTATTTTCCAAAACGTATCAATCGAAAAAACCCGAAGATAATTTCGAAAAGAAATGTCGAAGTTTCAATTCACCGAGCTTACCACCATGTAAAGCTGAATTATATCAGCATATGTGAAAAAGTTTTGGAGAAATGCTCATTTAAAAAATTCTTTATCTTTATCACCGTTATATTCCAGGTGGATCATTAATGATGATAAGTATGATTTCTTTGGTTTGCTGGGGAGCAGTTTCCATCATCAGTCGCTGACATTATCATAAAATGTAAAGTATTATTTATAATATGATAATCGAAAGAGTAAATTATTTTTTTAGACCATGATAACCTAATAATGAATTTTTTTGCTTCAGAACTAACACTACTAGGAAACTAAAACAAAACGCAAAATGATGATAATGATATTGATAATAATGGGAGCAGTGACAATGATGACGACTATGGAGATGCATGAGTTTTTTGTGACACTATTACGGAATGAAAATACATATATTAGGGAAAAATAGATTCTGATTACCTGAACATAATATGTATAAGTAGTAATGAGAATTTTGTTATTGTATCAATGGCAATTTTTCCTCTATCTTTTAAAAAAAACAATTTATTCCCTTTTGTTAAAAATACTTTAAAGGGGTTCATTCATGTGATGAGTTAAAAAAAAATTTATTTTCATACATTGCTTCCTTAATATGTCTAGAAGTCTAGGATACGGTGGTAAAGTGATTTTTAAAATTCGAAGTCGTTATAAAGAAGCAGGTGTTATATAAGCAGCTGTTCGTAGGGCTAAGTTTAGATTTTCATTGTGTTTTAATCGGACTCGAAACTTTAAACGCGTTTTTTCTCAAAACTGTGTTTTCAAACTTTCCTCCATTATATCTCAAGAATGGTTCGACCGAAAGACTTCAAATTTATAGGGTAGACTCAGCCTATATATACGCACCAAATGGGCTACGATCATTCCAAAATTCAAAATATTTCTATTTTTTATAACAGAGAAACCCCATGATATTCGAAAGTTTTTCTTCAGAGGTCTACCAAAAATCCAATTTTCGGTATTTTCAATTGAGTATAGTCCATTCTGTGCATTTAAGCTTATAGATTAAAACACCGTTAGTTTTTTAAAATTTTAGATAAGCCAATTAGCCGGAATCGTGGTGAAAGTGAGCGTTCGTTTTTTTCGAGGAGAATGTGTTCAGAGAGCTATAACTTACGTTCTATTGGATATTTTTAGCTAAAAATTTATATACATACTCTTAAAATACATATAAATAAATGATGAAAAACTTAAAGTTCTATCTTTTTACTGGTGGCCAAAAAAATTCCCCAAGAATACTTTAAAAAAAAGGTCGTCACATTGGTGAACCCCCTTAATCAACTACTTATTATTATTTTAATAAGAATTAAAATATTAATTTTTTATTATACTCAACATCGAAGACATAAAAATAAAGTTTTTTCGAATACTTTAAATAGTGTAACGTACTCCTGTCTCTCTTCCGCCTGCCTAATTTGTCATTGTCTCTTTTTAACGACATGCATAATACCGCGTTATACTAACCAATAAATCGGCCTGGCTCTTAAGAACGCAACCGAATTAGTGTCTGGCAAATTAAATTTGTACTTATTTATGTATGAATAAAATAATATTAAAATTACAGACATTCTAAAATGGTTTGAAATTCATTATTTTTTTTAGTAAAAAATAGCGTCTGGCACATTATTTGCAACAACAAAAATGTCTGGCATTAATAAATTCGTGTTGTTAATAACGTTTTAAATTTAGTGAAAAAGAAAATTTTCTTCCTAAAATAATTTAAAAATCAACATTTTTTCCTGTAAAGGTATGATGCGCATTAATAAACGCAACGTTTACCAGCAGCCAGATAGCCCGCACGCTGTTCGGAAGGACACAGAGAAAGATATATTAAAGAATCAGCTTTTCTAAAATTCTTGTTTTCCTGACGTTGCTAGCTCTCGTACTATATATCTTCAACAGGGAAACAGTCTACCATCCTACAAAAATTTGAACTAAATTCGTGACCCCAAGACCTTGCACTATCCTTGTTAGCTATATGCAGTGGACCCCAAAAGTGTTCGTACACTTGCAATTTCCTAACAAATTTAATGTTTTCGACTAATAAAAATTAATATATTGAAATTGTAATTTTTTTTATGATATCTGCAACTTATTCTTAATAGAATGACATAATTATTTTTTTGAAAATTATCTACATACATATTATTTTTAAAAATTAAGAATCAAAAAGCTATTGAAAAATTACGCCACAAAAGTCTTCGTACACCTAACAAAAATCTCAACTTAGCTTTAAATATATTTCTTTCTTACTTTAGTACTTAGTAGGATATCTTTTAGAGTCCACAATGATTTTTAAATTTTTTGGTATAGATTTAATCAGTTTTTTGTAATTTTTGCATCGGTTTTCCTCTATGCTTCTGTTATTGTTTTTACTTCCCATTATGTGTTTATATGGCATGTTTTCTTTTTTTTTAAAGTCAAATTCTCACCAAATATATTCTACTGGGCTGAATAAACTGATTGAGGAGGTTTTTTCAGAATTTTGAGGCAGTTCTTAAGACACACACACACCAGTGGCATACATCGAGTGAGTGAGAGAATATTAACGTCGCACTGATTAGCAACACGAGGGCTTTTGGCGACGGTCCGCTTAATTTTGAACCATGGTCAAGTGACGCGGAAGACACCTGATCTGGCACCCCTCTCTCCTAACTACCACACCAACGGGAGGACGTTTGAGCTCTCGACAGATTTAACGTGCATCGCTCCCGGCATACATTGAGAGAAGCGCGCTTGGTGTCATTATCTTGTTAAACAAGAAATCAATCATTGGCATGGCCAAGTAATTTTAGCGCGTTTTTCACATGTTGTATTTTACAATAATGCAACTAATGAACTTTTTACTAACAGAAAGTAGTACTATACTTAAAAAAAATTAAAAATGATTAAATTTAAATATGATTCAGCTCATTTAGGGCACAAATGCGACCAAATGCCAAAAACCCGAGGTCAATTGGTTGCTTATTGGCTGAGAAAAGGTACGACAAAATATGGAACGAAGACGAAATTTGCGTCCTTTTTTTACACTACGTGAAAAACGCGCTAAAAATGAAGTGGTTTCCAATATCCAAATTTTGGACGGATAATTTAAAATTCCTCTAAAATATTTAAATAGAGCTCATAATTCACAATACCATAAAAAAAACCAAATCACCTAATTTTAAAGTCGATATACACCCCCACGCAAGATTTTCTCCATCTCCATGCTTCAGCATGGAGGTGAAGGAGTTCTTGTTTCACATAAATTCAATCGATTACATTCCTCATTTTTTCATTTACAAACTATTGTATGCCCATCAAAACCAAAAATGTTTTATTTTCCGTCATCTCAATCAATTTTGAATTTTCTGAAACTTAATCCCAATAATCAAATTGGATCAATGAACTATAGAGATGGAAGTGTTCTTGCGCGTGGAGGTGTAAATCGGTCTTAACATTACATTTCGTAGCAACAAGAGGGCTAATGGGGACGAGCCTTGTATTTTTAAATCACTGTCAAGTGACGAGGACGACACCTGATTTGACACTTTACTCTCCAGACTATGTTTAGATATTTGGAATATATTATGAATTTCTTAAAATGTCAAGTGAGTAAGTGAATATTAAGTCGCTGTGTTCAGATACACGAGGGCTTTTGGCGACGGACCGCGTCATATTGAAGCATTGTCAAATGACGAGGACGACACCTGAGCTGGAACCCCACTTTCCTAACTAACACACCAGCGGGAGGACTTTTGAGATCTCGACAGAGTTAACGTGCATCTCTCCCCTATGTGGCGGGTCTTTAGTGGTACTGGGCTCAAACTCGTGGCATGCCAGCCACGATCCGATACCTTGACTACCTGGCTACCACAGCCTTTTATATGTCAAAGGGCTGTTTAATGTTATTGTCGTATAATAGCTTAATCGTTTATTTAACAAGTCTTCCTATATGTTATTACAACGTAATATATTTACTAAGGTGCAAAATCCGGGGGGGGGGGAATTTCCTCCAACAAACGTAATATTATTTTGCCTATCGTTATGAATGCAGTAAAATCTTTAGTGTTACAAAATTATATTCACTCAAACTATTTCTTAAAAAAACTCAAAACTAAAAATGTTTTAAATTTAATGTTTGGTAGGACTGATCAAATATATATATAATGGCTCAAACAATTGAAAGTACATCTAAATTTTACTTGATAAATTCAACTTTCAATATAAAAAAAACATTACCTCTAAGTGCAAACCTGTATCTTTTTACACATTAAAGAATAATTTGATATAAAGTAAAAATAAAGAACAATCAACCGAAAGCTTCCAAAATAAAAGAGCTTCAGAAGCAATTTAAACTAACACACGGTATAAGCAATTTAAATTATATAATCTTTCACATGTATACCTATTTTTAAAAGATTAGAAACTTATTTAGAGAAAACATATGTTTTGGTAACACAGGTGTCTTGTATAAAAGTATAAAAATATTGAACATATTTCTTCAAAAGTGTACCTAAAAGCAAACTATACTTTCGAGAAAGGTTTAAACTAGTAATAAAATAATATTTTCTTACATTACACATTTGATATACTTATGTATATAAAGTTTCATGTCATGAAAAAAAGAATAACAATTCTACGTACCTTTAGAAGAAGAAATAAAACTACGTTTCTTTTGATTACAAGTAATAGTAGCGCAAAGGAGAACAATTATATTCGAAAAAATATAGCTTTCTTATAAAAAAAAATCGATTAAGAGTTGAGAACACTTTCACACAGTTTTAGACAAAACAAAGTAGTTTTGAGGGCACCAAACGATACGAATTATTTACTCATTTCATCACGTGATTCATTTATAAGAATCTGATTGGCGGTAGTTTAAAAAACTGGCAGAATTTTGTTTTTCCACACATTTGAATGTGATAAGAATCTAAAAACAATTCTTTTGTTTGATAAATATTGTACAGTAAAATTAAAGTTTTTCTTTTTAAAGACAAATTATTTAAAAGCACGTGTTCTAAAGACGAATCTTATAGACCAATAAATTAATTCTAGTTATATTCTTGTTTTTTGACTGCCATTAGATTTTGAAAATATTTAGGAAAATTTTGTATTATAGAAACACATATATCATCAGATTTATCGGTAAAATTTTTCTTCTAAAGCGATATAATTTCGATAGTGTAGCTTTCTATTAAGAAGTGGTTATTAATGGAAAAAAATTCTTTTTTTTCCTTAATAAAATAAAATTAAACATTATTGAAACTTTTTTTGGCGATCCAAACTAACATTTTTTAACTAAATGATTTTTGGGAGAATTAATAATAAAATAGAAGTAAAGATAATTTTTTTTCTATTCGGATATGATTGTAAAAGATTTGCACTGTCAATGAAATTTGTTGTTGTGAACGGTAATAATTGTTTGTGTAAAAGTTTGCTTAATATTTGTACTGTGGCACTCCACCACATGTATAACTTGAACAACTATTATTCGAACTTTAAATAGAAGACAGATTAAGACCATACACTTTACAGCTATGGTGATTGACTGTTCAAAATTATTACCAGTTATTTCTTACCAAATATCCTCCTAATTTTCATCTAGTGCACTTAAGATGTTTAATAGTATTCAATGGATGTAACACAATCCTAATTAAATTCCAAAATATAAAATTAAGGATTCGAGTATTTCAAGATTATTTTTGGGAAATAAGCTTTCAAATATATTTCCTGTATGCCTCAATTCAAATAATGTATTTTGGCATTAGGCTTACTATATGATGGATATGCTATGGTAAAACTTACGGTACTGTTCTTTCTACGAGAAATAATGATCTGTTTGCAGCCACGTTAAACCTAATGTTTAAGTTGTTCCTTAAACGCTAGCATTCGAATTGATACAAAAAGAAATTACTTCTTGCAAAACACTGACGATCGGTTCACAGAACAATTATAACTTGACTTTCTAAGTTCCATACCAGAATAGTTAAACATTCTTCACCTGAGTAAAAAATAAATGGACAAGAGGAAATTCTAGTAACTGCATATTATTAGAATGAATATTCACTCGGTTTTCGTGTCTTAATTTTGGCTCAAATCAAAGTTTTCTGGTAGTAAACTACATTTACAGCTTTATAAAAATAATTTCAGCCAGGAGCGGGCAAACTTTTCTGGAGTACGGGCTACCTCTAACTTTTTAAAGGTATTGCGATCCACCCGGTAGTGATCTAAGAAAAAATCTACAATTTCTATCATAACTTAATAACAAATACGGAATATGTGTACTTGTCTATATATTCCGCGGTGGCCAAAATTGTGGACACTTTTTAAAGTTATGTTTTTTAAGTTTGTATGCTTATAGAAAATGTTAAATAGCACACAAAAAAAAACAAATCTTTTATATAATTTTAAAGACACTTTAATACTTAATTCAACACAAAAAGACAAGTTTAAATATTTGCAAAGCAAAAAAAGTTATGCTGCAAAAACTATCGATATACATTAGATACTGATGATGGCAGTGAGTTTATCAGGGCTTATTATGTAGGGTAGCCTTTATTTTTTATTACAGCTTCACATCGATGTTTCATTGAGCTAAAAATAGTTTTAAGCTCTTCTTTAGTTATTAAGGGATTCCAGGAGACAATTATATCTTCAATTATTTCTTTTTATATCTCATGGGTACCTCATTCGGGCAAGAGCTTTCAAACGGTGCCTCAAGTGTTCGATAGGAGCTAGGTCAGTACTGTTTCCTGGCCAGGACAACAATGACAGTTAGTCAAGAAGCAATGACATAAAATAAAAGTGTAGCTTAAAGAAGGATGAGAGACGAGAAAGTGGTCTTTCCTATGTTAAAACTGCAAGACAGTTGGGCGGTTCAGTAACTACACCAGAAGATGGAGAGTTTTGTTTAAGATGTCAAGAAACAAATTTAATAAAAACCAAAGCAGGAAAAGGCCGAAATACGTGAACCATATCTATTGATGACAGAAGAAAAAAATACTGTCTTAAAGATAAAATATTGCCTTCAACGGTCATCCGAGTTATTTGAATGATGTTGGTTTTTCTGTCAGTTCAAACAGGAAAAGATTAGCAGATGTTAGACCAAGCGGTAGAATTCCACGAGAAAAGCATTATCTCAATTTACAGCATCTCTATAAAAGACTTCAGTGGTCAAAGAAACACATTAATTGTGCAAATGTTTGTGGTCGCAGTTATGTGAGGAAATGAAACTAGGATATCGTTATTCATTGGTGATGACCAAAAATATGTGAGACGTATAATACGAGAATGATACATCCTGACTGCATCCAACCAACTGTGAAGTATCCCCCCACATTGTTTTATTATTTTGTCAAGAATATCAGCGGATGGTATTGGTTGCCTTCATATCATCGATGGGACACTGAATATCAGAAAGTACCACTCTAGAACCCAAACTTTTACCTTCCATCAGGGATCTATTTACCAACAACGATGCATTTATTTTTCAGCAAGATTCTGCTCCTTGCAACACAGTAAAATAATCGAAAGACTGGGTCTGTTCTAAGATTGTTGAGTTGTTGTCCTGGCCAGGAAACAGTCCTGACCTAAATCCTATCGAAAACTCATGGTAAACGTTTGAGAACTCTTGTCCGAATGAGGTACCCATGAAATAAAAAGGAACTAATTGAAAATATAATTGTTTCTTGGCATCATGTAATAACGAATGAGTGAGTGAGTATTAACATCGCACTATTCAGCTACACGAGGGCTTTAGGCGATGGACCTCGTCATTTTGAATCATGGTCAAGTGACGTGGTCGACATCTGAGCTGGCACCACCCACTTCTAACTACCACACCAACGGGAGGACGCTTGAGCTCTCGACAGATTTAACGTGCATCGCTCCCCTACACGGCGGGTGTTCAGTGGAACTGGGCTCAAACTCATTACACGCTAGCCATAATCCGATACCTTGACCATTTGGCTACCGCGGTCTCATGTAATAACGAAGGAAAAGCTTAAAACTATTTTTAGCTCAATAAAACATCGATTTGAAGCTGTAATAAAAAATAAAGTCTACCACACTAGGCACTGATAATTCACTGCGATCATCAGTATCTAATGAATATCTCGATAGTTATTGCAGCATAACTTCATTGAGTTAAATATTTTAAATTTTTTTTTCGTTGAATTAAGTATTGAATTCTCTTTAAAATGATGTAAAATACTTCGCATTTTGTGCAACGTGACATTCTCTATAAGGACGCAAACTTAAAAAATACAACAATTTTGTAAAAAGTATCCACAATTTTGGCCCACCACTGTATATGTAACTGGAATAAAATAAGTTTACACTCTTTTAAAACTGTAGTTATTTAAATCAAGTCGCAAGATACAAACATAATAACTACAAATGTAACAGGGTCCTTACTACTACCGTAATCATAGACATTAAGATCAAAAATCCAAATTTTTATTCAGTATTTAGATCGGAACTTATTGCTATCAGAAGAGGTTTGCAGTTCGCATGTGAAACCGAGGCTCATTTTCAGGACGTTTGGATTCTGACTAAAAGCCGCTCTTTAGTCCAACTTTTATCCAATTGGACATCTATGGGGGTGACCACAGACTATCCTTGATATACTTAATCTTCTTGATCGAATTTCTTCTAATCATCGCATACATTTCCAGTGAGTTATATCCCACGTGCGGATTGATGGTAATGTGAAAGCCTTTTTCTTAGCCAGGACTGCGGCTGAGGAGGGTATGAACTATACCGGGTCTCTTACGTTCAGCGAATTATCCTCCCTTAAGAAGACTGAACTCAATCAACACGGAAGAACTCCTGGTCATCCTTGATACTTCGGAAGAAATCTAAGAGGTTCATTCAGGCTAATGCCTAGAACCGGGATGGGTATTTAAGCGATTGAGAAGACATTTCATGGGGGGGTGACCGCCTTTATTAAGACTCATTTACCAAAATAAACCTATTTATGGAACACTGATACCATCTAAATTTCAAAATAGTCTTTTCACAATTGATGCGACTGTGCGTTACTTAAGCAAATGGTTCTATAAATGTGTAGACGACACATGTACCTTCTCTAGAAGCGAATGATGACCCTTAACATGTTCAGTGCCACTGTAATAGGAAAATTCCTCACTCGCCGAATGAAGGGGAGAATAAAAGTTAAATGATCAGCTCTTCCCGGGATTCCATGGTATTGGAACTATGGTATTGTACTATCAACCAATCTTGAATATTTCTATATATTTTAACTAACCACGCTAATCTTCAAGCGGTCTCTCCAAAGTGTCTTAGCGGTCCACCGGTCGACTGCAATCGACTTATTTCCCACCCCTGATTTAATCCTTATCACCCTATTCTTTACAGGAGTGTTGGGGCAGCAGTAGACTAATGGTCATGGCTCAGAGCTCTTATCCGGCTTATATATATATATCACGAGTAGTGTCACTAAAAATCACCTCTGCATAGGGCACTGATGTACGCTAATCTGTCTTGGCACAAATGTTCTTCTATTCATATGATGTGATAATTTGGTAGGGGGATTCTATATCTCTCTACCTATCTCTATATCTTTATGTATCTCTTTCCCTCCCTCTCCATTAATCCCTATCTATATAGTGTAGTTCTGGTCACTTGGCCACGGTTCGTAGCCAATTTCCTTCGTGTTCTCCTTCTAGTGCAATGTTAACTCAGGGGCTAATATAAGTCTTTAATAAATGTTTAATTCGCTCTTAATAACATGAAAATTTACCTGTTGTTGCCGTTTCTTATCCTCGAACGATCTGACATATGTCAAATCAGCTCCAGAAAGTTCACCACCAAAAGACTCTATAATAATGGTGGGATCGAATGTTAAGACTCTCGTAAAGCATCCGAGATATCTCAGAATTTGATACGGAGAAGCTAAATCGTCACACCATTTCTTACAAGTTTGGAGGTGGATTTGTATGCCACTTTCAAAGGAAAAAGAAAATTTAATTTTAAATGGTCACTTGTTAGTCTAGCCAGGGCAGTCTGGGAGCCATGGTCACATTTGGTTTCCAGCAGGGAGCCAGTGGATGTTCTTGTGTACCATAGATGTGCCGCGGTGCTAATGCTGGGACGATAATCTTTTATTACAGGCAGCGCTGTTGAGTTCGCTGCTAATGCCCCTGATGAAGGCGGCGTTAAAACGATCTGGAAAAATTCTGGGGGGCAGGTACTGGTAAGGCTGTTAAGAGGTAGTTGGACTTTTAGCAATGTCTCTCTGTTGGTGTCGCTTTCTCTCTTTCCTCACGATTCCAGAGTCTCTCAAGGTGGAATACGTCCCGCGCACGAAAATGACAAGTAATGTAGAGTCACTTCCGTTTGTATGTATTCGGGAAACCCATTCTGCTATTGGTCCAAGTTCCCCTTCATGCGGAGTACTTTAAAACCAGCGGCTGGCGTGGGAACTGCGCCAGCACCTTACTGTCGGCTATATCAAGAAGAGGGATCAGAAGTAGTTATTCCTTAAGACATCAGCACCATTGTATCCACTCTGGGAGACACTTTTCCACGAGAAACTACTTGACCATTGAGACGTCACTCATTCCCAACGGAAAATGGGTCTTTCGGAAAAACCACCGCACATAGATAGGGGGAACAAGTGATTAAAGTTAGTTGAGATCGTTCATTAGAGTGCCGGTCTATACTGAGGGTAGTCGTGCAGAATATCGCATTGCATAGTATCTTATTTTTATTAGCCCCCCCCCCTTAAGACTACAATAAAGCAACGCAACCTTGACACTTGCTCTATATTCAGGAGTGAGTTAACTGCGATTAATATAGGGGGCTTGGTTCTAACGTGTCTTTTAACTGCGATTTTGGGGAAATGAAACTTCACCTTACAAAACATAGAATTTAGCTTAAAAAGCAGCAAGTTAAAAATGTTGAGAGGAATATGAATAAACGCAAAGAATGTATGTTCAAACTTACACGTAGAATGTGTAAAGTGGGAACCAGTGATCCTAAGTACGAGAGCGGACCAATAAGTACTTAGCCTCACTGCCTGATGATGCCACTATCGCAAAAGAAATATATTACATTGTAGTACCTTCCTGTTGACTGCTACCGACGAAATTTCAGCCGGACCGGACGAGTAGTTCTGCTTTGAGAGCGTGTGAAAGCAAGCGTGTCCGTTGATTAAAAAAAATGTAAAAGAAGCAGTATCAGTTGGTGATTCGATTCTTGTTTTTGGAAAAGAAATCGCGCAGTGAAATCAAAGAGCGCTTAGATGCAGCGCGTGGGGACGCTTCTCCTTCGATGGCGACCATCAAAAATTGGTTCAACGAATTTCAACGTGGTCACACCTCGGTTTTTGAAGCCCCGCCCAGGTGCCCCAAGAACAGCAACCACGGAGGATAACGTGACGAAAAACCATGATCTCGTTGTGGCAAACCACCGGTTGAAGGTGCGCGAGATAGCTTAGGTAGTAGGCATCTCAAAAGACCGCGTGGTGGGCACATGTTACATGAAACTTTGGGTATGAGAAAGCTGTCGACAAGATGGGTGCCAGGTTTGCTCACTCTGGATAACAAGCACAACCGTGTGACCACTTCAGAGCAGTGTTTTGCGCCGTTTAAGCGAGGTTTTGTGTGGTTACGTGATCGTCCACGGAACAGGGATCGACTGGTACACACCAGGGACCAAGAAACAGACTAAATAGTGGACTGTACCCGGTGAACCTGGTCCGAAGAAGGCGAAGACCATCGGCCAGAAAGGTGATGGCCCCCATTTTCTGGAATTCACAAGGTGTGATATGCATTGACTACCTGGAGAAGGGTAAAAAGGTCACAGGGCAGTATTATGTCGAATTATTGGCCCGATTCGACGCCGAATTAAAAAAGAAAACGGCCCCATTTAGTGGCGAAAAAGTGCTCTTCCACCACGACAATGCACCGACTCACTTGCCACAGCTAAATTGATTAAATTAAGCTACGAACTGCTGCCCCATCCACCATATTCTTCAGATTTGGCCCGTGCGACTTTTCTTGTTTTTGTTTTTCTAGCTTTAAAATACATTCACCAGGAAGAAATTTCACTCGAATTAGGGAGTAATCGCCGCCACGGTGTCTACTTTGTAGACCTCGAGAAAACCTTTTTCAGACGGGTTAAAGAAGTTGGAGCATCGTTGAGTCAAGTGTATCGAACTAAAAAGAGATTATATTGAATAATAAACTGCATTTTTTCCAAAATTTTTCTTTTTTCATTTGTAGGCTAAGTACTTATCATACCGCCCTCGTACATGATAATATCTGCGTTCTTAAATCTTTCATCCTAATGAATGAAATGAACCTTCAACCCCCGATGTCTTCCCTAGGGATCTGAATGAGTCAGAGTCACTTTAACGTCACATTCTAAATCTTAGCTGAACGAGGGCTATTCGTGGCGAACCTCGTAATTTTGAACTTTGGTGAAAAGACGCGGACGACTCCTGAGCTGACACCACCCTCTCCGATCTACCTCACTTCGACAACGGAGTACTTTGAGCTTCAAAACATTAAACCTGCACTAGATCATCAACATGGCGGGGTCTTCAGTGACACCTGTACTCGACCCTGTGACATTCCTACCACGAGTTCGTGACCATAGCCAATAGGGTACAGATGCCAAAAGGCACCTATAAGAAATTACAGAGATAACTTGAAAGATGACAAAAAATTCTAATTAGACTTGGAATAATTTATTTCACAGTTTTTAAGTACAAAAATACTACATTTCAGTTAATATTCAATTTCCGAGACTTCCGTGTCACCTTGGGGAAGATGAACCTGCCACGTACAGAAAGAAGGCTACTGTCCTCGAAGCAGTTTAATGACAAAGTATCCAAATTATATTCTTCATAGCCTCTCAATGCGCCTGCCGATTTCGGTTTCTGAGAGGGCTCTCTACAAACAGGACAGTTTTTCTTGGTGAGGAGCCAATGGTCGATGCACTTTTCATGGAAAACATGACTGCACTGCAACGTTTTCAGCTTTCGACGCCGAGACGTATCCAGACAAATAGAGCACTGGATTGTTTTATTCGAATTGGGCTCCGATAATCTTTTGATTGAGCCTCGGCCCCTCTTGGAGCACTTCGGCGTTTGCTTCTTTTTACGGATCCTTCCCATGGTTTTGATTTCTAAAAAATATAAATGTAAACTTAAAATTCATCATACATAGATATAATGCCAGATGGTCAACAATTTAAGCAACTACAGTGAAATACGTTTAACGTGAAAAAACTAAAACTAAATATCGGTTTGAAGTGGCGCGTTTTATCCGGAAGGACAGAACCCGGGACCGTTGATTCCGAAGCCGAGTAACTTAACCACTACACCAAAATGATCCCTATGGTGCGGAGGTTGTTACTGGTTATTGATTATATCACAACACACTCCCCTACCAGAGAGTTGGTTAGGCGAACGAACGATATAGTTAATGAGAGCAGTCAGTTTTTTTTGTGTGTGTTTTATGAGTTGTGTCATGTTTATCTGACGATTTTTTTTTCTTGCTTGCTCTCTTGGGTCATGTCTATTTGATGATTTTTTTCCCTTGGTTGCTCTCTCGCGTCGTGTTTATTTGATGATTTTTTTCCCTTGGTTGCTCTCTCGCGTCATGTTTATCTGACGAATTTTTCTTTGGTTACTCTCTTGCGTCATGTTTATCTGACGAATTTTTTTCCTTGATTGCTCTCTTTTTTTGCGGGTAGCCACGACAGATCAGTACAGGTTTCGCTTTTCTTAGTTAAGCTAGGGTCACCAAATGAAGTGGCGCGTTTTTATCCTAAGGTCAGAACCCGGGACCTTTGGGTCCGAAACCGAGTAACTTAACCACTACACCAAAATGATCCCCATGGTGCGGAGGTTGTTACTGGCTTATATAGATTATATCACTACAGGTAAACACGAAATAGTACAACGGTCCCGACAAACTACAATGTATATTTAATGCATTTTTACCCTCTTAAGGAGATATGGTACCCTAAAAATCCTCAACCTATCGAAATTTTTTTATTGGCTTATTTGATACGTCCAATCTTAACACACACGCACACATGCCTGCAAAATTTCAAAGCTTTACCTACATATTTTTATCAAGTTATGGAACAATATTTGATGCTGGACAGCAACTACCCCTCCCACATTTCAGATCATTTACTAGAAAAGAGTCTGATATAAAATAAGTTAATTATTTTTCTACCACGCGTAAACGAGATTGGCATATGTAGTAGTACACTCATGTCCATAAATTAAGGATAATTCAGAATCACACAGAAATTGAACTCTAAAATAAAAATTTCACATGTAGAATTATCACATACATCTTGAAGAAGAATATACAAATTACAGGAAACTACCAGATGGCGCGGATAGTACGTCACAATGACGAGAGTGTAAGAGAGGGGTATATAAGGAATAGTGGCAAAGAAGTAAAATTGTTCACAAGCGCTTTAAAAGCCTTTCAGTGCAATAACCGCTTAGTTATGGCACAAAGGAAGCATTTGGATGATTGGAAGCAAATGCAAATAAGAATGCATTTTTTTTACTTCGCTTCACACTCCAACACCGTTCAACCGATCACTATGAAAATTGGCATGAATGTATTTTTGTGGAGAAGGTTTCTGTGCTATCCTTGTTGCAGATCCCCACTAGTTGGTTCTACAGCATATCAACTTCTTTATCTTTCAATCAATCACCAAGTTGCCAAAAGGGTCGCTAAAAATGATGCTAACTTGGCTCTATCTCTAACATTTCGCTATGTTTCCATTGAATCACCATTATAATGTAAAGCAGTGATTCCCAAAGTGGTCTACATAGACCCCAAGGGGTCTACGTCAGCCAGAAATTAATTTGGGGTCTATGATAGTGGCTCTCATTAAACTAGATAATGACTCATTTTAAAAGAAAATTTATAATCAAGTGGAAACCAAATTTTACTTATTTAACAAATTTATTTAATAAGTTTATAACGAGGTTAATTTGCATTTACAAGGTGACAGCATAAATTTTATTAAAACAAGAACCATTTCAGCTTTTCTCTCCTGAGTTAAACTAAAAAAGTATAATACTGGGATCCTGAATTTTTCCCCCTAAATTTGGCACAGACAATCCGTCAGAACCTTTTAACTTACATTTAACATTTAAATGCCTTTTATTTAGATTTTTGAACCCAGGTTTGAGAATGCTTTGACTATGGCAATACCACACAGTAAGCAATAAATTTCTATGGTCGTATTGAAAAATGTCACATTAAAATACGAACTTATCATAATAAGCACTAATGAAGATCTTAAAGTTCAGAAAGGAATACCAGCAATTTTGGCTTTGAAAGTCAAACCTGTTATTTGTTCAGATTTATGGAATATCTCGAGGAAGTTTTTCATTTTTAGTATGAAGAAGTTTGGCAACCGCGCTGAAACTCCTCCACACAATCTCCAAAACCAAATAAATATAAAGAAAAAAAACTAGACAATACTAACAGAGGAGATATAAGGTTAAACCAGACAAGACTTGATATTGTAGTGCTAGAGATTCATCCCTCCCACTAAAATAATTTGTTATTTAGTTAATTTAACATTTTTATTAATCAACTTTTAATTTAATTAACATGGGCTTTTTAAATTTTAAACACTACACTGCATTAGAGTTAGAAACTTAATTCTTTAAAGTAGGAGTAGTTGTACCAGCTGTCAAAAAGGCACTAAGTTGATAAATTTGTGCAAAAATTCAATGTTAATTAAGCGGGGGGTCTACCTTAAACCGGAAAACATGGCAAGGGGTCTATGAATTAAAATGTTTGGGAACCCCTGATGTGAAGAATGGCGTTGCTTGCGAATAATACAATTTTAACATAAAATAAATACAACGGAAAGTAATATTAACGTATTATGCATCCAGATATAAATTATTTACCCTATTTTAAGCATTCATTACACAAGATTTGTAACAATGCGTTACTTTTGTTGAGCAGAGATTAGCTTAGGAAAGTGTTTTCAAAAATCGACCCACAAGAGAGCTACGGGGTGTTATAAATAAAAAAAAAAATTTTATCAGCTCCATTAAATCTACAGACTTAAAATTTAACGAATGGTTTTTGTTCAGTTGAGATAAGAAAAAAAGCTTTTTTTTGTTTAATTTGCAAATCAAGTAAAATCAACTCATTAAAAACTTCTTTATCCTCCAATCTGTATTGTTTAACTTTTCAATTCCCACGTGCGAAGAATGGGTGTACCAGCTAGTATATTGCAAATTTCTTTATATGATAAATGGTGAAGCAATTCTCTAAGTCTTCCTATATGCGTCTACTTTATAATATATCGTCGACCTAATCATCAGAATACGCAACTCCACAAAGGAACTAAATTTGATATAGGAGTGAAATGCGCCAAACCCTGTTTAGCGCGATTAAGAAATCACGCCAAAAAGCGGTTTTTATTGAGTTACAGGGAATTCAAGATGACGGCCTAGCGGTAACAAATCGTGAGGGGAAATAATTGTAAAGAACTGTTTTGAAATATATTTCAAATGAATAATATAGGAATAGATTAAAAATAACCAATATCAATCAATAATGAATATAATATAAAAATTATATATAATGTTATGTAATATAATTAGCATGTAATATAATTTAAAAGAAATTATGAAAAACGATAATTTTTATATAATAATTACTATTTAGGGTGTTTCCTTATGCCGTGTACAAACTTGGAGGGGTGATAGAAATCATGAGGAGCCATAATAACAAAGGAAAGCATGTGCGGAAACATAACCCCAACGAGATACAGAGACATTAAGGCCACAACACAATGTGGTTTAAAATGCTTCAATACACACAAAAAACATTAAATAAAAATTATGACAAAAGCATCACAGGAGAAGTTCGAAATTGAGGCCAGTGGCATGTATGCACGCGCAACACTGACGCGACATGAATCAGTGGACATGTTCGAAAATACCGGGCGTTTTATGGATCGTAGCAGCAGCAACGATAGACCCTCCCCCCCCCATTCGTGCCACCAAATCCAAGTCAATTTCCATTGGCTAGAATGTAGATGAGGTGAATATTCGCCAACTCAGCGTTCGTATAACGATTTATATTCATCGCACGCTGCCCATGTCTGAAATGAAAAAACCACATGCGAGTGCCGACCTTTAGAACTCGCATACAGTGCCACCTATGATTTCCCGGCCATACTTTCCCGTGAGTGAGTGAATATTAACGTCGCACTTGTTCAGCTATACGAGGGCCTCAGGCGACGGACCTCGTCATTTTGAACCATGGTCACGTGACAAGACGACACCCGAGCTAGCACCCACCTCTCCTAACTACCACACCACACCAATGGGAGGATGTTTAAGCTCTCGACAGATTTCATATGCATCACTCCCCTACACGGCGGGTCTTTAGTGGTACTGGGCTCGAACTCATGACATGCCTGCCATTATCCGATATCTTGACCACTTGGCTACCACGGCCACCCATGCTTTCCCATGTAATTATTGCTCTTCATAATGTTCTCTACCTCCCCTCCAAGTTCGTATTTGGTATTCAGAGACACCCTGTAAATAATATTCATATAATATAATTATTATATATATTAATGCTCATATACAATGTACAATAGTAATAATTACAAATAATAATCATATGCAAGTAACATTTATAATATTTATAAAAAGTAAAATAAAAAATAATTATGAATAAATAATAATAAATTATATACAATTCTTTTTATATTATATAAATAAAATAATAACCATGTATTAAAATTAATATTGAATATCAATAAGTGCTGATAACGAGCACTATTCCGAAAAATGCGAGTTCTTTCAATGAATTTCATCGAGCAATGAATGTTCAAAAAATCATTAAAAAGTAAAATAAAGTGGAAATATGCGATTTATAACAGTAATTAAAAGCACAGCACTCATTCTTTAAAAAAAAACATTTTGGTACTCACCCATGATATTAGAAATATCCTTATTCGAAAATAGCACAAAATACAACAGAAGGCTTAAATAGCTTGAAGAACAAATGCAATGTGAAAAATGGTTAAATTTTTAAAGAAATAGAATTAAAATCGTCTGAAATTAATAGGGTTACCACCGGAGAAAAAAAATAATAATTAACTCCATGGCACAAAACCACAATACCACACGATAAAAATATATCGAGATAACTATATTGTAATGTTATCGCCCATATTGGCGAACATAACTTGATGCGTAGCACGCGTATATCAAATTAGCACCCCAGAAGAAGTTGTGCTTTCTGATAATTAAGCCGACCATATTTACTTAAGTGCAAAATCCGAAAAAATAAATTCCAACAAACGTATTATTTTGCCTACTGTTATAAACGCAGTTTAATCTTTAGTGTTTCAAAATTATCTTCACCCAAACTATTAAAAAAATAAAGATTAAAAATAATGTTTTAATTTTACAGTTTGGAACGACTGATCAAATGTACAAGGTGGAGGAAATAAAAGTGGAGGTGTGGATACGATTGGATTCGACTCGCACACTAAAAGATCGAAGACGCTTAGATCTATTAGGCATCAGACATTCATAATTATAATTTTAGTATTTATTTTAACGTCAAGATATCTAGTTTCTTCCAACATGATTGTGCGCAACTGCTCATGCATCCCGCCGAACCATGGGTCACAATTACACAATCTTCACTTCTGACAGAGTTGTTAGCAGGGGTCAGTCTTCTTCCGGCCCTGGCTGCTAGGGTTTGCAACCCCGTGTTACATTTGCAATCCCGGGATTTCGGGATTACATTATCCAAATCCTGGGACCCCGGGATAAGGATTGGACAAATTATGAAAAATATTTACACATTAGCATAGTTGAAGTTGCACTATAAAACTGAAAACTGATTCAATATGAGTTTTTTTTTTTGAGTGTATGAAACAAATAAAAAACTTAATACATCATAAAAACAAATAAAAATAGCACGTAATGAAATTAAAAGATATTTCTTCATTTCTCGTGTTTCTGTAAATAAGCTTTCAAAAAACACAGCTCGTCCAGCGTTTCATCCATCAAACAGCTTCTTATTTTTGTTACAAATTATCCTGCTGAAGAAATTACTCGTTCGAATTCTATAACAATAGGTGTTACAGTTATTAAAATAGAATTATGTTCTTTCCAGGTAGTCATTACGTCTACCTCCATTTAAAAATTAAGAGACATTTCTTTTGGAATTTTTGCTGATAGTGTCTCAAATCTAATAGACTGCATTGGTGCATATACCACTTAGGCAATTTTATCTAGTTCTTCTGCTACACTTAATGATTTTTAGTGCGTTTTTCACGTAGTGGAACAAGAGCGCTATTAGGACGCAAATTTCGTCTTCGTTCCATATATTGTCGTAACTTTTTCTCAGCCAATAAGCAACCAATTGACCTCGGGTTTTCGGCATTTGGTCGCATTTGTGCCCTAGATGAGCCGAATCATTTAAATGTAATCATTTTTAATTTTTTTTTAGTACAGTACTACTTTTTGTTAGTAAAAAGTTCATTAGTTGCATTATTTTAAAATACAACATGTGATAAACGCGCTAAAATTACTTGGCCATGCCAGTGATTAATATCTTGTTTGTGAATAACTTGATCCAGTTATTAAATCCGAACGTGAATCAATTTCAAATGTTACCTTATTTGAAATAGAAGATCCAGTTACATAAGCTTTTAGTAATGGCAATGGGATTTAAAATGTTTCAAGTCTTTCAAGCAGGTTCACTATTAATTAACGCCATTTTTAATTGAAAAAGGAAATGTAGAAAATCAATTCTTGAGATGTTGCTTATATTATAGTGTCAGTATTGCAGGAACCACTAAGATCTATGCGACGTTCTCCCATACTATAAATGAAAGCTCTGCACATATTTTTGTACTTATAACTGCACAAAAGAATTCTACGTACATATTTCATAAACAAAATATACATTTTCTAAGAATTAAATTCTTAGAAAATTTTCACGAGAATAATTTTAAAATGTTAGACAAAAATTAAATCCCGGGATTAGTTATTTCAATCCCCGGATTTTGGGATTGGAAAAAACACCGGGATCCCGGGGTTGCAAACGCTACTGGCTGCCCCCTCGTAGGTCACCTGATCGGTTAGTGTACGATTACTATTTTTGGGAACCCTCAAGTCTATGGTGTACCGCAACACCCTCAGATTTTTCAAGAACAGCAGCGGAACATTTATCATAAGATTGCAGCAATTCGAGTAGCCCAGCTTCAATCTACCTTCTGCAACTTGCTGACCAGGGCCGCAAAGGTGCCAAGAGATGTACAGTGGACATTTTTAACGTATATTATAAGCACAGGTTAGCAAACTATCCACTTTCCTTTGATGTGCTGTGCTTATTAACCTGTGACACTTATTTTCCCCACCCCAATTGTATAAAGAACTTCCAAAATAATATATATTGGGGGAAAATGAAGCAATAAGGATGTTTAATGATGAGATGGATAATCTCCTGGATATTATGAAACTTGTAGTTTTAAAATTAGAGTACTTTCTGTCTCTACTTCTCAAGGACTAAAATTCGCAAATAAAGTGAGCAGAAATTTAGTGTAAATATTCCACAAAAGGGGCTCGAAAGACTGAGAATGAGAAAAATCATACCTGGACATTTTATGGAATAAAAATGTTTTAAAAAATTCAAGTCAATTCCTACTTAGGTCGACAAAGAAACATTTTATTTTAGTTACTTTTTATTAAATAGTAGCAATTAGTATAAGTATGTATATACATTTAACAGAATCACAATGTTAAGTGCCTAAACAGAGAAAGCGATTCCCTTGCAATATTCCATTTACCTTTCTATATAGGGATTTGGACTATTTTTTTGGTTTGTTGCTATTTATTAATTAAATTTAATCCTTTTAATAAAACAGTGTAGTAAAAACAAAATAATCTCAAAAGTTAGGTCATCCCAGGTGGGATTCGAACCCAAGACCTTTAGATAAGAAGTCCTACGCGCTATCCATTGCGAGATCTAAACGCGCGCAGAGACTGACAAATATTGGGAGAGAGTGAGCTAATATATTAGGAATTAAAAAAGAAGGTCCAACATATAAAAAGGATACATTTCAAGAAAAAAAAATAATTACTCTATGCAGAAAATTTAAAATCTAATCTTTAAATTTGATTTTCTCGTATTCTAATTTTCGCACTTTCCCACAAGTTTATAGAAAAGTTTCATTGTAATGCCTTATTTATGTATCTTGTACTTATAGATTTGTATACCTCAATTTTGTGGACAATTTTTATTTTATAGCATGATAAATATAAAAAAAATTTAATTTTTTTTTAATTTTAAAAAATATTTAAATTTTATTAGGTGTACAGCAGTGATTCTAAACTTTTCCGTAGCATAAAATTTATAACAATTTCAAAATCTGGCGTCACACTAGCATCAAAATAAGTTTTAAAAAGTTTTACTTATCAGTAATACACTATGTAAAATAGATTGATAATAATTTTCAATATTAAATGAACTATGTACAGCAAAGACAACAAAATGTTTATTAAGTAATTACAAATTAGTTATAAGAATGCATTTAATGCGAAATTTGAATTTGATATTTTTCGATCATATCGTTTTAAAAATAATACAACTCATTTCATCATCGACATTTAAAAATCTCGATTTTTTTCCCCATTTTAATATTTGTTAATATTAATGCTGAAAAACCGAATACACGCAGATAAGATCGAGAAAATTATAACATTTTGTATCTCATAATAGCCAAAAAAGTTTCTCAGAGTATAATTAATTTTTAACAAAATGGCAGCACAATAGTTGAGAATTATTGATACACAGTACACAGACAATCACCAGCTTTAAATTTATATAATGTAGGATTAACACTGTAGATTTACCAATAATTATTTAGTAAAAAAACAGAAAGTAAATTAATTGGTAATTACTTTTGGGCTTATATTTACGAGTTTTCAAAAAATGCAATTATTTCATAGCAAAAACTGAAAAATCATCAAAATGAGCAAAGTTTACACATTTATGAGTAATCGGGAAAAGTATGACAAAATTGGCAATATCAAAAATCTACAATGCATACTATCTTCATTAAAATTTAAATTCTGATTGTATTTGTAGCAAAAGTTAATGAATCATGTTCGTATTTTTATATGTTTAACGAACGTAAAATGAATTGGATGCAGTTCATTCACACCCGAGGAATATCACCACATAAAGGCTTATATGATTTCTTTGGAAAAATTTGATAAATCTCTAATTTTAAGTCTTCGTTCTTAATGTAAAACTATTTTTAAAACAGTAGAAACTTATTTACAGAAAAAATATTTTTTGGTTCACGCTATATGTCCAGGTTTCTTGTATAAAATTAAAAAAACTGGAACAGTTTTTTTTTCAAAAGTGTACCTAAAAGCAAACTATAATTTCGAGAAAGATTTAAACCTGTAATAAAACAGTGTTTTCCTACATTATGCATTTGAGATTAATATCTAAAATTTCATATTAAAAAAAAGAAAGAATAACAACTCACCGTACCTTTAGAAGAAAAAAAATAGAACGGTGGTTAATTATGATTACACGTAATTGTATCACAAAGGCAGAATAAACATCCGAAAATATATCGGTTTCTTATTTAAAAAATCGATTAAGAGTTGAGAAAATTTTACAATTCAGTAAAAACAAAACAATTCTTCCGAGTTGGCCAAACGATACGAATTCGCTGCTCATTTCATCACGTGATTCATTCATAAGAATCTGATTGGCTGTAATTTAAAATACTTGTGGAATTTTTCTTTTGATTGTAATTAGAATTTAAAACATCTTTTTTTTTTCGATAAATATTGTGTTGTAAAACGAAAAAACGTGTTCTTTCGAAAGAGCAATCAACTAAAAGCAAGTATTCTAAAGACGAATTACATCCTTACTTTTCTACTGCTGTTTTAGGTTTACAGAAGTATTAGAAGCAAATATCATAAAATTTATCAGTAACATTTTTGTTCTAAAGAGATTATTTCGATAGTGTAGCTTTCAATTAAGAAGTGGTCGATTATGGTATTTAAGAACAAATATTTCTCGTTTTTATTTTCTTTAATAAAATAAAATTGAATACCTTTGAAAGTTTTTTAATTATCCAAAACTAGCAATATTTTTTAACTAACAAAATGATATTTTTGTTAGAATTAATATTAAAAATTAAGATTGCTCTTTTCTATTCAATTTGATTGTAAAATATTTACACAGTCAATGAAATTTGCTTTGAACGATAACTGTCTGTGTAAAAATTTGCGCTGACACTCCACCACATGGACAACTTGGACAAATATTATTAGAACTTTAAAATCGAAGCAGATTATGACCATACACTTTACAGCTATGGTCGTTGACTGCTCAAAGTTATAACCAGTTATTCCTTACCAAATATCTTCCAAATCCTTATCTAGTAGACAAAAGATGTTAAATAGTATTCGTTGGATGCAGCAATCCTAGTTTAATTCCAAAATGTAAAATTAAGGGTTCGAATATTTCAAAAATATTTTTGGGAAATAAGCTTCCAAATGCTATTCCTGGATGCTTCAATTCAAACAATGTATTTTTGCTTTAGGCTTATTTTATAGACATGCCACTATAAAAATCACAGTACAATCCTTTCCGTATTTTCAGCGAGAAATCGTGATCTGTTCGCAGCCACGTTAGCCCTAATGTTTAAGTTGTTCCTTAAACTCTAGCATACGAATTAAAAAAGAGTGTTAAAATGTGTTTATTGATACCAAAAAAAAAAAAATACTTCTTGCAAAATACTGATGATCGGTTCCACGTACATTCATAACTTGACCTCTAAGTCCATAGCAGAATGGTTAAACATTCTTAACAGTAAAATAATATATTTTGTCTATATATATCTATATGACTTCTCTACAGAGCCTGTAGCCAAGTAGTCAAGGTATCGGACTCGTAGTTGGTGTGACATAAGTTCGAGCCCAGTACCACTGAAGACCCGCCGTGTAGGGAAGCGATGCACGTTAAATCTGTTGACAGCTCAAAGGTCCTCTCGTTGGTGTGGTGTGGTAGTTAGAAAAGGGAGGTGCCAGGTCAGGTGTCATCCTCGTCGCTTAACCATGGTTGAAAATTACGAGATCCGTTTCCAAAAGCCCTCGTCTAGTTAAGCAGTACAGCACTAATATTCACTCACTCTGTACAGAGCCTGAGATATGATTTTTTGATTGAGTGAATATTAACTTTGCCTATTCAGCTACACGAGGGCTCTTGGCGACGGAGCTCGTAATTTTGAACCATGGCCAAGTGACGTGGAAGACACCTGATCTGGCACCCCTCTCTCCTAACTACCACACCAACGAGAGGACGTTTGAGCTCTCGACAGATTTAACGTGCATCGCTCCCGGCATACATTGAGAGAAGCGCGCTTGGTGTCATTATCTTGTTAAACAAGAAATCAATCATTGGCATGGCCAAGTAATTTTAGCACGTTTTTCACATGTTGTATTTCACAATAATGCAACTAATGAACTTTTTACTAACAGAAAGTAGTACTATACTTTAAAAAAATTAAAAATGATTAAATTTAATTATGATTCGGCTCATTTAGGGCACAAATGCGACCAAATCCCAAAAACCGGAGGTCAATTGGTTGCTTATTGGCTGAGAAAAAGGTACGACAAAATATGGAACGAAGACGAAATTTGCGTCCTCTTTTTACACTACGTGAAAAACGCGCTAAAAATGAAGTGGTTTCCAATATCCAAATTTTGCACGGATAATTTAAAATTCCTCTAAAATATTTAAATAGAGCTCATAATTCACAATACCATAAAAAAAACCAAATCACCTAATTTTAAAGTCGATATACACCCCCACGCAAGATTTTCTCCATCTCCATGCTTCAGCATGGAGGTGAAGGAGTTCTTGTTTCACATAAATTCAATTGATTAAATTCCTCATTTTTTCATTTACAAACTATTATATGCCCATCAAAACCAAAAATGTTTATTTTTCCGTCATCTCAATCAATTTCTTGCCAATTTTGAATTTTCTGAAACTTAATCCCAATAATCAAATTGGATCAATGAACTATAGAGATGGAAGTGTTCTTGCGCGTGGAGGTAACTTTCATTAAAATATCCACACTTTCGCTTTGCGTGAAGAAAAATTAAATCATAAAATATTAGAAAAATAACCTGAATTTTTATATAACATGCAAATTAATTCAACTAGATTTAGATTCTATTCTTTTTTCAAAAGAATTAAGTAATATGTCACGTTATCAAGTAGTTTTTTAAAAGTACCTTCTAAGAATAACTTTATCAATATAATATAATGTATATTATTAATATTATATTAATACAACATTTAAGCTATTTTTTTCAACACACATTACAATATATTTAAATCAAATATAATCACCAGGATATCATATTTTAATTACATATTTATGCCAATAGTTAAATGATTAAGCTGAGAGTAATTTTGTCCTAAAAAATGCTATCAATATTTTGCAAAATTATATGTCGAATTTAAAAAAAAATTTTCAGTCATGTTTAATTAAAATAGTGTTTTAATGTATTTACATTAGAAAATAACATATTTAAAAATTACGGGCATTATAAGTTTTTGTTTTATGCAAAATGAGCAGATTAAGTCTCTGTTATGTACATTCATTTCAGTCTCCATTTAAGAAAACAATAAGTATAAAAAGTTGATTACAGAAAATTAAAAAACAAATTAACTATTTAAAATAACAAGAAAGATAATAAAACAATTGATAAAATAAAGGAAAAAAATAACAAGAAATGAAAAGTAAAAATTATCCAAAATGTAAATAAAATGCAATAAGAATTTCAGCAAAAATCATTCGACTAATACAGCAATACAAAAATAGTATAGGACTATTCAATTATTTTAGTTTCCATATTACATAACAGATGGCGCTAGCATTGTATTAAAAAAACTATCGGGTGCAAATAGCGCTGTCTCGATCCACTCCTGCCAAAAGCCTCGTGTAGCTGAACGGTGCGACGTTATTATTCAATCAATCAATCAGTCAAGCCTCATAATTTTAAACCATGGTCAAGTGACGGAGACGACACCTGAGCTGTCACCCTCTCATCTAACTTCCACACAACACCAATGGGGAACGTCTGAGCCCCGACAGATTTAACGTTCAGAGGCCCCCTCTACATGGCGCGTCTTAGTAGCACAAGGCTCGAACTCGTGACATGTCAGACACGAGGCCATGACCTTGACCACTAGGCTACCGCGGACACTCGTTTTAGATCAGAGGATCCGAATGTGAAATATCCAGAAACTTTCGATACGTGTACTGATTCTGCCTGCCGAAGAGGAGAAAGAAGTCCCCTCAATTTTATTATAATAATAATAAGCTAAAATATGTAGTTATTAATAGCCTAACAAATATTTTTTATCACTTTGCTTTTTAAAGAGTGAAAAGACTCAATATGTTAAAACTGTAATTCTTGTTCAGTTTTCAGATGGAATTTCCCATACTATCTATTTTTGTCCTATATAGACATTTGTCTGTTGCCGCACTAGCCTAGTAGTCAAGGCATCCGATTGTGGCTGGCATGTCATGAGTTCGAGCCCAGTACCACTGAAGACTCGCCGTGTAGGGACGCGATGCACGTGAAATCTGTTGTGAGCTCCAATGTCCTCCTGTTGATGTGGTGGAGTAGTTAGAAGAGGGGATGCAAGGTCAGGTGTCATCCTTGTCACTTGACCATGGTTCAAAATTACGAGGTCCGTCACCAAAGCCCTTGTGTAACTGAACAGTGCGACGTTAATATATTCACTCACTCACTCATAGACATTTGCCTCGTTAGCGTACTGGTTATGATCACGAATTCTTTCCTGGAGTGTAGCGGGTTCGAGTCGTGATGCCACTGAAGACTCGCCGTGTAGAGGGATCCGATTCACGTTAAATCCGTCAAGGCTCAATGTCCACACGTTGGTGTGGTGGTGGGAAAGCTAGAAGGGGATGCTCAGATGCCATCCTCGTCACTTGACCGTGCTTCAAAATTATGAGCTCCGTCACCAATAACCCTCGTGTTGCCATCCCTTTTTTCAACATTTTAAATGCATTCAAAATGAGGCATTGTTAAATATTTTCTTTTTTAACACCCTTTTATAAGTTTTACTGGTATGTAGTCGAATCTTTGAACTCAATTGTTATCCACTTTTAAAGGTCAGATTACTTCGAAATTTTGTACACTCAAGGACTGTTGACAATACAATAATTTTTAAAAATTTGTTTCATTGTCCTGATCAGGATTATGAGGATTAACGATTTCCTCTTTCCAGATTTGGCGACTAAAAGATTAAGTTACCCTTAAGTAAAAACGCCAATGGGTATTCCAGATTCTTAAAAAATGACGCATTTAAGATGAATTCATCAACGAACAAATGATAGTTTAAGAAACTAAAAAAACACGCTTTTATTGTGGATCAAACTAAATAAATGAAAAATAAATTTTCGTTTATAAAAACTAAAAAAACACGCTTTTATAGTGAATCGAACAAAAAGTAAAAAAATAATTCTTAGTATAAGAATAAAATTATTAACTAGAAAATTAAGGTTCATTGTAGTAAAAGGGGTGCTTTGTACTACACTTTTACACTAACTCGGCATTTTGGAATAGAACTAATAAGAAATTTTAACAATTGATATCGAGCACTCACGCTTTGACCACAATGACGTTAATTTTCTCTTAATCATTTCATTCTTATATTTAGAATTTTTTTTTTTTTTTTTTTTACTTTTTAGTTCGATTTACTATAAAAGCGCGTTTTTTAGTATTTTAAACTATAATTTATTACGATTTATTTTTCACACACAAAAAAAAAGAAATTCTAAGATAGAAACAGAAGTTAAAGGCGAGTGTTTGACAGTCTGGTTTAGAGACGTTTTAAGATTTCTTGAGTTTTTGGGCACCCTGCAAAAGTAAACCCCACCTGCGACCTTATTATATAGGCAGCATAAAAAGTACTTAGTTAAGATACGTAGAAATGGTAATCCGTAACAAAAGTACGTTGTTAAAAATCTCACAAACCTAGTGAAACGTTTTCAAGTCTCACAGTTGAAAAGTCGGCCTCTTTTTGTGGATAGAATAACCACGTTCCAATGCACACGTACACCCCCAAATATTGCGAGATTCTGTCATCACCCCCAACAACCTTTGACACCGCTGATGAACCGGATGTTACTCTAGGAGAAAGGGGGACCTCCTCTCCATCCGATGAGACTAGAGAAATGGCAGTGGAAGTCCGTTGGAAAACTTCGAATAGGACGGATATAATCTGTTCCCTCACAAACATCAGAAAATTTAGACCAGTGATTCCCAAATATAGACCCCCAGGGGTCTATGACGACCTACAAGGGGTTTACGTTAGCAAAAACATAATTTGGGGGTCCATGGGGTGTAAATGGGGGTCTAAGATTGCGACTCTCATTACACCAGATCTTGACTTTAAAAGGAAATTCAATCAAATGGAAACCAGACTTACATATTTATAGATTTATTTACTAAATTTAATGAGATTAATTTGTAGTTGCAAGACGACAGCATAAATTTTATTAAAACAATGACCTCATTTCAGTGTTTCTTGATAGAATTAATTTACAGGAGTATAATATTAGACTAAGCGTCCATCTTTTAGGTTTTGAAACTAGGTTTATTAATCCGTGTGACTATGGTAGTATCACAGTAGGCAATCAATTCATACGTCACATTGAAAAAAGTGTCAAATTACAAGCGTTAGGCACTAGCGAAGATCTTAAAGTCAAGTTTAGAAACGGATGTCACACACACCAAAGTTTTGGCTTTAAAAAGATATACCCATATTATGGAATACCTTGAGAAAGTTTGTAATTGTGCTTTTCCAACTGAGGAGTTTCAGGACGTTTGCCAAACTCAAAAACAAAAAAAGGAAAGAAGAAAAGACTGGACACTATTTACGGAGGAGATATTTAGGGTTAAACCTTACAATACTAATAAGAAATGTTGAAAATTAGTTATTGAAACCTCAGATTCATCCCTCACACTAAAAGCGTTTGTTTGTTGCTCAGTTAATTAATGTAACAGTTATTTTATGCAATAATTAAATTTTGATTTAATTAATTAAAATATTTCTTAAATTTTAAACACTGTACTTCACTACAGTTAGAAATTAAAAATTTTTAAAGCAAGTACCTCTATACCAGCTGTCAATCACATTTAAGTTGATGAATTTGGAAAAATTCACTATTATAGGTAAGAAAGGGGTCTACCCAAAAGGGAAAAATCTGGCTAGGGGTCTATGAGGCAAAAAAGTTTGGGAACCTCTGATTTGAACTCTAATGAACTAACCAATCCATTTAATAACTTTAATGTATACGTGACGTAAATAAGCCAAATATTTAAATTCCTAAAAATGACGCTACCCTTATTTTTCTCAAACATTACTACTAAATCATTCCACTAAATCATTGGTTCTCAAATTGGCGATAACGCCCCTTGTGGGCGTTTGAGGATTTCAGGGGAGGCAGTACAGAACCCAGAGAAAATTAGGGGACGTTGAGATGGCACGGAGGGGATTGGGCAGATTAACCAAAAAAGACTAAAAAAACACGCTAATTATGTATTAACAAAAGTAAACTTTAATACTGTTTACCTTATGTTGATTGTATGTATTTAAATCATTTCTTGTATTTAAATCATGTCGGTAGTTCGGGAAGTGGATGAAAAATTTAAAGAGTACATTACATTCAGACTTACATTAAAGTGAATGATATAGTGCATTTTAATTTCTGTAGTGGACGTGTTGTCTTTGTCTGTGAGCAGTAGGAAACATGTTTCGTCCACTGTATTTCATTACGCATATTACCCAAGAAACGTAATTAAATATGCTAACTAGGAATTGATGTGATTCTTTAAAGGCTGAAACTGTCAATCTATATTTATTTTGAAAGCAGTAGCTTATTATGAATTACTTCGTATCATCAAAACAGGTAAACTGGAAACTTTTATTCCACTCTTTTAAATGAAGAAAAAATTCAGTAGCGTTTAAATTCCAAAAATATCCTACCTATGACTAAAAGATATAATATTACACATTTAAATATATTTGTGGCAATAGATATTTCAGATTCGCAAGTAAAAAAAATGTGGTTTTAGAAAAAAATGAAATTAAAAAATATATTCTTTTAGTAATAGGATATTTTTTAAAACTTAACTCGTGTGTGTGTGTGTGTGTGTGTGTGTGTGTGTGTGTGTGTGTTGTGTGTGTGTGTGTGTGTGTGTGTGTGTGTGTGTGTGTGTGGTGTGTGTGTGTGTGTGTGTGTGTGTGTGTGTGTGTGTTTCACCATGTATTATTTCTCTAGAGCAAGAAGGGGCGGTATCGAGAAATATTCACAAGAAAAGGGGGCGGTATCGAAATATTTGCTAGAAAAGGGGGGCGGTATCGAAATATTTGCTAGAAAAGGGGGCGCCAGTACAAGAAAGGGTGGGTACGTATGGACTAAATGATTGTGTATGGTGGTAGGTCTAGTTCTTGATACGGATGACAGACGTAACATAACAATGCAGTTGTACAACTTTTTCCAGTTGATATATCGCGCGAAGTTTCAAGTGTTTTGGAGAATATTTTTAGGGACAATACTTGATTAAAATTATTCGGATCATGATCCTTCTGATTCCGAGTCGAGAACAGGAAGATGCCCTTACCGAGTTAGTTCAAGCCTTAAAACGTCCCTGGTCTGGCATAGGTGTGACTCCCTATGGCTTCATAAGACCTGATCATCGATCACAGTAGAAATATACCGCAACTAACTGGAGGAAAGGATGCAATAACAAAGAAAAAAAAGCTTGATTGTTCAAAAGAAGAGGACTTTCTTATTACATGGTCATGCTAGACCACATATTGCACAAATGACTGTGACTTGAACTTCACCATCCTCCATACTCACCAGACTTAGTCCCCACTAACTACCACATTTTTTGCACAAATTTAACAACTTTTTAAATAAGAAAACAATTTAATTCCAACAATGCTGTAAAAATTACCTCTTAGGAATTAATTGATTCTCGTTTGGAAAGTTGTTTACCACCAACCTAAGCAACTCACCGTTTAAATGGCAAAGACATTAAAAGTACGTACTTTTATGAATTAAATAATTTCTTATATTTAAAAGTTATCAGCAACTTTGACTTTTTCCCCCGCATATTTCACATCTTTGATTACTCAATACATATTGCATTCTTCGTGAATTTTGCTTGCTAGTAAACGTCCAGCAGCCAAAAAGAAAAACAAAAATGTACTAATTCGCTGTCTCTTTTATTTTAAGAATTGATCTGGCTGATAAACTGTATAAAAAAAAACTCAAAAGAACACTCAGCACGCATATCCTTTCGCTTTAAATCTTCGGTACCAAGCGATTGGGAGTGATATTTAAATAATCTTTTACGGCGTGTCATAAAAATCGTGACCGTATGTAATTAAGCGAATAACAACGTCCTTTTGGCTGGCAGAACTTCATGGAATGAATGCACATACATCCACGGCAACAGTGTTTTATTTACATTGAACACGCCCGCGTCCTATATTTAACTTACATATGTTTATTTAAAACAGAAAAAAAAATTCTATAATCAAACAAAATATTTTTTATTTAGAGAAAGAAAACAAACATTAGAAATTATTTACAGTGTATGGAAAGGGAAAAGGTTAATTCGATGGGAACTATTTAGTTGATTTTTCTCCTAAATTAGTGAGTAATATTATTTATATTTACAAGTTGTATGATGTGCAAATGATTAAGGTATGAGACCACCCTAAAATTGTGAGTTTTTGTTATGGTTTTATTTTACAGGCCATCTTATTAGCTTTATAAAAAAGGCCAAGTTTATTATTTTCCGATCACCAGAACAAAAACTACAAGTGTTTTAGTAAAAGCAGATGCCCATTACTTTAAGCAAGGTGGTGTGTGTCATACTTTAAAACACGTTTTACTCGAAATGTGTTCTTTTGAAAATGCTAAAACGGAAGGCCAGCGATTGCTAAAAAAGTTTTAAAATAATCAACTGGAATTTTTTGTGTATATTCTGTATAATAGTAGAAGTGTTTAAGCCTTCAGATTTATCAATCACTGCTTTATTACAAAATTTACAATCCCTTATGTGAAAATAATCACTGTTTTTTTTTAACAATTTCATATGATAACTAAAATAAAGTGCTGTAGTTTTTGTAAAAAAGAAAATATCTCTTATCCTGAAGGTCATTTCAAAAATGAATAACATAGCACCACATCGGAATTGAAAATTTGTTCATAAACTTTTGGTACAGAATGGGCCGCGTTTAAGTAATTTTTTGTAAATTATCCCGTTAGGGAGACATAAAAATAAAAAGTATACTATTTTGCTAGCAAATAGTTAGCATATTATATCCTGAACAAATAAGAAACAATTTTAAAAATTTCTAGTAAATACCGAAATACCGGTATTTCAAAGAAATAGAAATAGCTCAAAATACCGGTATTCGGTATCCCGGTATACCGGTATTGCAATCCCTACTGAAGATTAGCAGATCGTAATTATACACCGAAATATTCAAGATAGGCTGACAGTATGCAGACTGTCTTCTACTGACTATAACTACGAGAACTAACTTTAGATGAAAATATTTTATTTTTAATGTACTTTGAATTTTTTGATAGTAAATGCAACACTTGATATCATTATATTTGTGGCTATTATTATTGTCTGTATCTTGCGTTTTGCCTCAAACACGGTTTTAAAAATGTGAGTGAGTTTTTTTTTCTTTATTTAGTTATGTAGTAAAAAGTACTACATATTCCGTATTTATTATTCAATTCCTACTATTAGTTCACACCTCCCTATATATATATATATATATATATTTATAATATCTTGTTCAAATTTTTACTCATTAATAAAATACATATTATTCATCCACTCAAGTTCGAATACAAATTTTTAAACTTGTAGTTGGTGACACATGATTTTAATACCGTTTTTTCAAATATTAATTGATTAATTAAATTTAATTAATGAATAAATAGTAACAAGCAAAAAGTAATCATCCAACACCTTATATAGAAAAGGAAATGGAAAATTGCAAGGAAAATCGCTTTCTATTTTACCACTTAATATTATGATTCTGTCCTATGTATATGCATATTTGTATTAATTGTAATTGTTTAATAAAAAGTAACAAAAATAAAAATTTTCTTCGTTTATCTAAGTAAGAATGGACTTTAAAATTTTTTTATATTACTCTTAAAAGTTATAATAAGTATTGTAGACCTTTTTTCTTAGCTAACCACACCTCCGCTACTAGGTCAACCGTAACACCAGGAAAAATCTATTCATCTCTGAAATAGACTTTTGAAAATATACGCCTGTCACAGAAAAATTCTTGAAATTCAAATTAATTTAGGTATACTTGAGTTAAATGAATTTTCTTTTTATATAAATCAATCTCTATCCCAAAAATATTTTAATATAACTTTTTTAGAAAAAAAGGACCCTATAAAGGGTTAAATCAATGTTTAATTTATTCAGAATTTTTATATAAATACCATATAATCTATTTCCTCGCCCTAAGTCGGTGATAGCTCTAGAAAATATAATAGTTTTCCATTTTGGGCCAAGTAACTTTCTGTATATATATACTTAAATTTTTGTTTGTTTTGCTCGGTTTTTGATTCCATCATTTTTGATTCTTGGTTTTATTGAACAATTTTTATTATGTTTATATTTATTTATTCATTCAATTTCTACTATTAACTCTCTCTCTCTCTCACAATATATATATATATATATCTAACAAAGAGTAAAATGAAAATTGCACCTCAAAGATATTTGCGAGGGGTCAAGAGGAGTTACAGAAAAAAATTCCTGTTTTTAATTGTTAGACCCATATACTTGAAATTTTTAAGCATGTTTTTTTTTTGTTGAATAGGGATCCACTAAGAATAAATTTTAAGCAAATCAAGTTCTGGGGAGTTGCAGGGGGTTACTGGGACGTATTGACAAAAAAATTACTTTTTTCGAGCTACAAGGACTATAATAATGAAATTTGGTTTGCATTTTTCTTTTGTTGAATTGAAATCCGCTAAGAGCGGTAATTTTGGAAAACGGCTCTCAACGGGATTACGGGGATATTTATAGTAAAAATTTTGCTTTTTTCTGTTAGATTTAAACTTGAAATTTGGCTTGCATGTTCAATTTACGGAGTAGAGATCCAACGAAAATTGGTTTTGCGGGAATCCACTTGGTTTTTGAGCTACGAAAGAGCAAACATCATTCTATCCTTCAATTTTAGAGATTTTTAGAAAATACAAATTAGATGAGTTCTGCTCTTATTTTTATCAACAGGTGACAGTTACAGGTATAAGTATATTTTTCAATTCAATCGAATTCTTAATGCTAGGACTTAGATATCAATAATTTATACACATATATATAAGCAGTAAAAATTTATAAAACATCATGAAATACCCAGCGAAGCGGGCGGGTAACAGCTAGTATATATATATATATCTTGTTCAAATTTTAAATCGTTAATCAAATACTTCCTACTCATCCAATCACAAGTTCAAATTAAAAAAAATTTAACTTTTAGTAGTTGACACTGATGTTAATACAGTTTTTTCAGATATTAATTCATTAATTAAATTAAATTAAATTAATTACCAATTTTCATCGTCAACTTAGATTCGTCTCCATTGTTATAACAATGAAACTGCTAAAACAGTGAAAAAAGTTGTCGTCTAAAACCAGTTTTTTAGCCAAACCGGGTGTGCATTGTTACAACAATGCAGGCAAATGCTGGTCTTTTTTCAATTCCTACTATTAATTCACTCTCTCCCTATATAGATATATATAGATATATATCTTATTCAAATTTTCACCCGTTAATAAAATACTTTCTATTCATCTATTCAAAGTAGGAATTGACTTAAAAAATTTTTTATATTACTTGTTTTATTATAATAATATGTCCCGAAATATCTTAAATGTTTTAATGCTGGGCTCTAAATTACAGGACAATTTTATTTAAAAGGGATTTTTAAAATAAATTGGAATATTTCTTATACAACATTTTCTTGAGTGGTTATCGGTATAATACAAGTCATGCTTAATACAATTTTTTAAAAATATAGTGCTCGATTATATTCTAGTTTCAAATCTTTTAAAATTGATTTTAGATTTCTATTTATTATATGTTTACCCCCTTTATATTTCTTTTTATTTGATACTAAATGCATAAGAAGGGAACTTTCCCGTTTCAAAAAACTTTTCACAAATAATGATAATATTCTACTGTGACGTAAAAGACTCAATCAAGCGATGCATCCATCGTCGGAACCAAAAATAAATCAATTAACCAATCAATTTTTAGAGGCTCATGAACTTTGTTGCCATTTAATATCTCATAAAAAGAAAATGAAATCGTTGGGTCATTCACTTTGGATTTATAAATACTTTTACCGTTTACTTTTACCCTGTGAAAGAGCTTCTAAGAGATTATATTAAAATTAGTGAAATTCTTTGTGCAATATTAATTATTAATTTGTAACTGCTAGTAAAAAGTTTATATAGTATGTCTACATAAGTAATAAAAACAGCATTGTTTTACAGTATCATACATTGATAGCTAATTATTTTTTTAAAGAAATTCTCGGATATTGTAGTAACAATTCCTTCACAAAATGGTAAATTGAATTTTTTTTTGTATGTTCTGTCTAATACTCCCTCCCCCCCCCCGAAAAAAAATTGAACCAGTTATTTTGAAGCCTTAACTTAAGATTAATATATATATGCAATGTTGTTGTTGCTAATACCACCTGTCTGACGTAATCAAATCGAGGCCCACGAAATTCATCATGGCATCGGGCTAGATTGTAAGCCTATCGTTAGCCGTAGCTTTGAGCACAATGCAGGTGACAGTACGATTTGGCTCGGTTCCACCATAAGTTTGAGGGAAAACACCCTAGGAGTGTGGTCAGGGGCCTGCCTCCTCTCTTCCACCAACCTCCCGAGAGGACTTGCGGCTCGACGGCTATTTAGACTATCCCCATGCCGCAAAGGCACTATACATTTACAAACATCCATACCTTCTCCGGGATTCGAACCCAGGACCTACGGCAAAGCAGTCAGCGTCGCTAACTACTATGCCAGATGTGTGACGTATAGGCAATGAGAATGAAGTCATTACTTTAAAGATAGGAATAACGTTGAACTAGATTCATTGAGTTTATAAATACTTTTATGGATTAAATACTCTGTATCTTCCAAATGATTAATATTTAAAGCTTCCCATTACTTTGCGAATTGCTTATATTTTTAGTACTTGTTTGTTGTCTGTAGGTTATGAAAATCTAAATGTAAAACTAAAAAAATAGCTCTTTTTTTTTGTTGTTAAAATCGGATCTTTCTAATATCTGCCAAGATATATTATATTTTTCTGAGGAACTTATAAATATTTAAAGATTAAAATTTGTTCTTTTACACCTGATATAAAAATAGATGCGGATACGATACTTATTCTAAGCGAAAATTTTATGAGTCTTTTCAATGTTTTCTGATTAGAGCACCTAAAACCTTACGTTTTTTATGACTACTTTTTACGTGTTTCTTGTCGTAAAATGTCTAAGACACACCCTTTGTTGCCGAACATCAGCAAAACGACTACATTAATTTACGGCCTTTTTTATTACAGTCATGAATTCCTTCAACAAAGTAAAATCATTTACAGGCATTTTTTTAACCATTCAGATTGCATTCAAACATCAGCATCTCATTGGACCTCTGATGGACAGTAGTGACCACTTCATAAGATGAGATTGCTCGGGCCCTCTGTGATACTACTGCTTTTGGTCCTGGTGGAATCCGCCAATTTCAAGATCGCCTACAAGGACAGCAAGAGTAAGAAAGTCGAGGAGTCTCAACCTGTGAAAAGAGCTTCCCTAGTGCAGTGTGCGGCGCATTGCCTCAGGAAAGAAGATTGTAACGGCTTCAGCTTAGATAGCTCCCGGACTTGCCGGATTCTAAAAGGAGAAATACAGGAGGGAGGATGTCCCGGAGAAGGCTGTGAAGATAGAAAAGGTTATTCGGTTTTCAAAGTAAGTTAGTTTGTTGCTTGTCTTTGTGTTGACATATGGGAATACTTAAGGTATCCAACTACCTTAAAATTGTAAACTTCGAAAAGATTAACAAATTTTTTATTACTGTATTTTATAGGCCATCTTATAAGCTTTACAAAATTACCAAGTTTATTATTTTCCATTCACTAGAACAAAAACTACAAGTGTTTTAGTAAACGCAGATGGCATTACTTTAAGCAAGATGCCATACTTTAAAACGGCTGGGTGGCGTGGTTGGTTTGTCGCTGGTCTTCTGCACCCAAGGTTGCGGGTTCGACCCCGGCCCAAGTCGGTGGATTTTCATGATGCAGAAAATCGACAGCGGCCATGTCATATGATTATGCGGCATGTAAAAGATCCCTTTAGTGTCTGTTTGGCATGGATGCTCTTGACAAAATTAAATCCTGGTTCGCATCGCCAAGAGCTTAGGTGCCTCCCTCTGTGGAGAAAACTGGGCGTCAAAATTGCTTGATGTAAATGGTATCACCTATATGGTGCAGCGCTCTGAAAAGTGATACCAGCTCCTGGGGAATGTACTAGGTCTGCGAAGGTTTAAAATAGCACAATGCGCAGCCCCATTGAAAAAAAAATACTTTAAAACGCGTTTTACTCGAAATGTGTTGTGTTTTTTTTAAATACTCAAACGGGGTCAGCGATTACTCAAAAAGTTTTGAAAATAATTATCTGGAATTTTTTGTATATGTTCTGTCTAATAGTAGAAGTGTTTTAACTATCAGATTTATCAATCACTGTTTTATTACAAAATTTCCAGTCCCTTATGTGAATATAATCACAGTTTTCTTAAGCAATTTCATATAATAACTAAGATAAAGTGTTCTACTTTTTGTAAAAATTTAAATATCTCTGATCTTGAAGGTCATTTCAAAAGTGAATAACATAGCAACACATCAGAATTGAAAAATTGAAATTTTGTTCATAAACTTTTGGTACAGAATGGGCCCCGTTTATGTTATTTTTTTTTAATTTTTACCCATTTTTTCCCATTTTGGTAATAATTTCTTTTTCTCTTCTTATAATTTTAGCATATTTTTTGTAAATGTACTAAACAAATCTAAAAATTTTAAACATATCCTCAAATCTCTATATTTTTTTTTAAAAAATTGTCGCATGTAGTCGGATACCTTAAGCCAAAATTTTCAAGCATGCAGATTAAAGAAAATAATAACATCTAAGGAGCATGCAGTATTAATTTGAAGCTTAATTTAATATATTGATGGTATGAAGCTCTTTGATTTAATATTTGAGACATTTTTCAAGTTTCACAGTTGCAATTATTTATTTATTTTGCAATTTAAACGGTTTTTTCACTGGGCTCAATTCATGACGGTCACATGTTAAATTGAATCACGTGTTCTTCATTGAACTCAAAACTGATGTTAGGCTTTCATTGTTTTTGAATACCCAAATTGGTTAAAGATGTTTAAATATTAAGATTCACCAAAAAAGTTAGTCAAAATTTTTTTAAAGAAGGTTTATTTTAATATATATATTTAAATCATCTCTTTTGTTTGTGTGCTTTATTACTTTTGACAAATATGTACATTTAAAACCAAGATTCTGCAAAAAGCAAAATTTGGCAATAGAGAAGCACAAGAACTGAGTAACTAGAAACACTTGACTGCATTTATTGTAACTATGACGTCACATGAATTTAACTTTTTGAATTCTTTAATGCACGTTGTCGCGTATTGGTTGCGTATTCATTTTTCAAATATCAGTCCTTATTTTTCATTTTAAATATTTATTATAAAGACACACAACACATAAATAATTAAATATAAATTAAAAATTACTATTTTGTGGGTAGGCACACCTATCGATTTTGGGGTTCCGTTACCGGCCAAAGTTGTTTACAGACTGATTGAAACCCCCATCGCTTAGGGAAGGTTCACACATATTTCCTTTTAGGGATTACTGAGAAGCAAGCAGCGACATACATTATTTGTTAAGCCTTGGGCTAAGTGAACCGCAACTTATTGTATAGACATAAATGCTGCGATAATGCAATTTCGAGACATTGACTCAAAATTACAAGGTCCGTCGCCAATAACGCCTGTGCAGTTTTATAGTGCGGCGTTAATATAACACTCCTTATCTCTCACCCGAGAGATTGGTAGAGTATATTTTTTGAGTGATTTCCTCGGGAAAATATTATAAAATAATACCTTTAATTTAACATTTAAATTAGTTAAAGAAAAGTGTGTTTATTCTTTGAATAACCAATCATCTGCAAATGATTTTTTAAGGCATTCTTTATTTTCTAAATCTCTTGCTTTCCGGTACAAAATTACTTAAAAGGGGTCTCAGGGGTGTTACCTTCGTCTCCGGGGCTGAAAATATTAACAATTTTCAAATAGATATAATTCTTTGAAATTAAAATTAAATAATTCAAATATTTTACAAATTATTTATAAAGGACTGAGGCTTGAAAAAATAGTGCAACATGTTTAAAATGTAATCATAATTTACAAAATTATAAATATATGAAAATAGGAAATATTTCTGTAAGAAATAGTAATTACGTTTTACGTTGCGCATCATTTTTTTCTAAAATATTAGGTCTAATTGCTAGCAATAAGTTGATTAATAAAATTAAATGAATTCTTATTTCACTGTAGGTATTTTTATATAAATAGAATAATAAATTATATATACATATTTTAAAAAAAAAATACAATGATTACGTTCTTAAAAATTTTTTTTAATTTCAATATTTTTCAAATATTTTGAAATGCAAAAGATATAATGCTAAAATTAGGTAGAGTTTAAAGAGTATTATATATACATTTTATAATTCTATAAAGATTTATACACATCAAAGGTTGCTATTTTAGAAAGCAGCATGCGCAACGCAAAATGTACTTAATATTTACTACAGAAATGTTGCTTAATTCATATGCTTATAATTTTTAAAATTATGAGTATGTTTTAAATATTTTGTACTTTTTTGAAACTTTATTCCATTATAAATAATGTGTAAAAGATTCGTATTATTTAACTTTAATTTCAAACATTTATATCTATTTGAAAATTGTTGTATTTTCACACCTCTACCTTTGAGGCGAAGTTAGCACCGTTGAGATTCGTTCACTCAGCAAATCTCCCTGATCCCGAGGTCTTAAAAAGTAATATATCACAAAAAAGTTCTGAAAAAAAGAAGACACACAAAAGAAAAATTCATTAGCATGTACTTTTAATAGGAAGTCGCGTCGTCATTTGAAAAATATTAATCTTTATTTGATCATTACTTTCGCATTACTTTGAAAAAGTATAAAAAAAATTAGGAAAGAGTATCTGCAATTTTTTTTTATGTCTTAATATTTTTATTGGATTAATATTCTAATCTGATTTTATTTGTTACAGAAAAATACATAAAAGAATTTATATCTCATTCTGTTATCTCTATTTGAAGGTAAGTAAAATATTTATTTCTCTTTTTTGTGTTTCAAAAATACTTTAAAAGAATAACTTGGAGAATGAAATAAGAGCTACTAACCTTCTTTACAAAAGTATTAATTTTATTGTGCCCAATATTATCAACTTCAGTTCACGTAGTGTAACGGATTTCCGATTTTTATCACCGCTCATTGAGTCAAAATTTATTTATTATGGTTAAACGCACAAAAAATATTATTTACATAATTATTTAGTCATGCTATCTACTTACAACTTCTAAAAGTTCTAATATAATTACAAAGGAGTTAAAATAAAAAAAATTTGTTATCATATTTAAAATTAGATTTTTTGAAGATTTCTTTTGAACACCTGTTGACCATACATACTTGAAGTCACTTCGGTCACTCATCTATCGAAGCACGCCCTACCATTTTAAGAAATTCCATTGCTGCATTCATTTAAGAAGGCTTAAGACTGTTGAAGTTGGGATGATGTTTTCAGCCCACCTTCGCCTCTAATACTGACCACAATTTGAGGTCAAGTGGATTAAAATCCCGATGGTTAGAAAGTCAATCTTTGTGTTCTACAAAGTGTGACACAGTCTCTTTCAAACACAGCTGGGGTCGTTTTCGCATTATTAGTAATGCGGCTCCCGTTAACTCTTAAGTTCATTTAAGTTAACTATCATAATACCCAGGTTCGCTTATCAAGCTTCTAGTCAGCATTACAAGTGAGCTAATATATTCTAATCAAATTCAAAAATAAAGCTACTCAAATTGAACATTCTCCATTTAAAATTAAAATAATTTAGTTTATTATATAACAAGTTTAAACGATTACATTACAAATTTAAGTATTAAATTAAACAAGAATAATAAGAATTGAGAAACATTGAATAGTAATTAAGAATTCCACTTATCTGAAGCGGAGGTCAGGGATGGAGGGCGGCTGGAACCAATTACTGATTCTTTTCCTACGGCATGTCTAAAAAAAGAAAAAGGATCTCTCTCTCTCGAAAACTATCACGCAGCCCCTTTTAACGGAGGACTCATTGCTCCCATTGTGCTTACGCGCACTCTTTTACAAAACCCCTTATTGGTCAATCCCAAGGCCCAAAGTTACAATCTTAATTAAATTTATGAGGTTGTTCACCCTTGAGTGCCAGTGACTGCACCCCAGTCTAAAGAATTTCAACAACATCCTGTAAACAAGGGAAACACACAAAATTACGAAAAAGTCGGGGACTATCCCCATTGCCAGTCTCCCATCATTAGCAAGAGCAGAATCCTGTTGAGAAGCCTAATCCTTTCCACTGAACATGTTTAAGTTTAGGGGCTTCATTATTGGGTTTAGAGTAGTGTCTTAATGACCTTTACGTTGGTTTTCACTCCTTTTTCGCGAAAATTAATCTTTGAGATGCCCTCACAGCTAGCACCTGACCAAACCATTACGGATGCCGGATGATGAGTTCTCTATACGCATTTTCCCCCTCTTCGTTAGCTTCTTATGCATTCTTTGGTCATTTCGGCTATTGAAAGGCTCTACAACAATGTTTCTTAAACTGTGGGGCCCACCCCCTAGGCAGGCATCATAACTCTAAGAGCATATTGAACAGTCGAAAGCAAAAAAATTATTTTTAAAAAATTATTAATTTACTGAAAGTAAACAACGCGAAATGCATTCTGACATAGTAAAAATTAAAATATACAAGTACACTAATATAATACACTTCTAAACGTATCAGCTCTGCACAATGTATTTTATGATTAATTTAACAATACTAAGTTAAGAACAACATTAATAATTACCAATGACCCCCATGGGCTTGTCATATATAAAATTATCTAAAAAAATTAACACTTGTCCTGATCATTTGTATGGTTTATTATTAATCCCTTAATTGCCGATTAAAAGTTACGCGATTCGCTCCCCAATGCCACGTAGGCTCTTGAATGTGATGTATTGGGGGGGGGTGAAGGAATAAATAAGCAAATCCTCTGAAATAAGTAAATCCTTCGCAAACATGGTCAAGGCCCTTTTTATTGCATTCCAAGGCCTTCGGAATAGTTTAATGAATAGCAGTACAGAGAAAAGATCGTTCTTTGGGGGAATTAACACTTTGACTGAGCGAGACGTTTATATACGCCGGTGGCACATAAGAGATTAAAATCGCATTGTAGCTTAGCGTCAAAATATAGTATTATTGAATAAAATACATTGTTATAATATGGAGGAGGGTGCGATGAAAATTATGATTAAATATTGGGTCGCAATTGTTGAAACTTTGAGAAACACAGTTCTGCAAAGTCAAACGATTTTTCGTCGGAGAGCATAATTCGTCTGTGGTTATTATGAGCACGCCACCTAACTGTGCTTTTGCTTTAATCTTTCTCCGGCTTTTCCCGAGCTGAGCTTGGGCAGGCAAAACGTACCATTCTGGCTCATCCCGAGTGTAGCTCGGGCCCTGTAAAAATTTATAGTGGGAAATCGGTCTTTTTTGAATTATTTGACATGTGCTTTTTATGATTTCGAATAATTGAAAAGTACCGCTCGGTGGAATTTCTGCAAAAAGAGGACGTCCTTCTGCTGAGCACTTCTTTTCCAACTTGTTTGAAATACACTTTGTAGACTACAGTCCTCCGACATACGAGTAGAAAGAAACTAATCCAGAACGACAGTATATTATTTGCTGCTCAAAGAGAGACAGTGAAGGGAAGAGGGGAAGAAGAGGAACAAGATTCTATTGTCCAGATTGCGATGGTGGGTTGTGTGGAGTACCGTGTTTTCGAATGTATCATACATGATCAAATTTTGATTAATAGTTTCATAATCATCTATGTAAATGCGAAAGATGCAAATAAAATTTGTAATTCAAAATAAAATCTTCGTATGCTAACCTTTATATTTATAGTTAGAATGAATTGATTCCAAAGTCTAATGGTTTCTGCCATACAGAAAACCCACTTTACAGGCAAATTGTGTCGGATTCATACGCGAATCTACTAACCCCTTGGGGATTTTTCTGGGGAAACAATATTATCAACTTTCACTGAGTGAAGAAAGCGTGATTCTGCAAATTAAATATATAAATTCTGTATTCGCGAGATTTAGGAGTTAGGTTAGTTGGAAAGTGAAGGATCGTGAAATGATTAAGTGCATTTGGGAGTGTATCAATGGAAGTTTACTGAGAGAGGATCAATCGACGGTGATTAAATCCGGATAAGGGTCACCTTCAAGGCTTCAAGTGTAGGATTTGACTTCACAAAAGTACAGGCATTATGATCCTTATTTAAATAGAAGCTTAGCTTATTAGTGCGCGACGTAGTTTATATTGAGCTTGTTTTGGTTATCGTGGAATCAGTTGAGGGTCCGTATTATTAGCCTCAGGCTAAGGAGTCACATTTCCGCGCTCTGCTATCTGATCTGTTAGGAAGTTTTGTATGCGAATGGATCTATTATGTTTAAAAAAATATGTGTTTGAAAACATGTATAAAAAATTCACATTTTCTGTTCCATAATCCAGAAATAAAATGAACCTGGAAAAGGTTAAGCACTTAAAATATTTTCTAACTTAAAATATTTTCTGGCACTTAAAATAATATTATTAACTGGCCCTTAAAATATTTTCTAAGAAAATAGCCAGCTATGTTCTTCGATAACCTCTTAGTCTAAGGTCTTCCTTTACAGTGTGACACGTGCTTCTTTTGAAATGTTCATCTGTTTAACGAGAATCTTCTTTCGAAAAGAATTTCGATGAATTCTTTCATGCCCTAAGTAAACGATACCAATGCTAGTGACTGCATGCTTTGACTTAAACGAGGCAGATAATTTTAAATTTCATCATTGGGGGTCGACTACAATATTTTACAAAAAAATTGTAGTGTTTAACGCATGTTGTTCTTAGTCAAAGCTTTAACACAGTAGAATGAACGTCGAACAGAAGCTGGTGCAGTTATGTGTCTGCATCAAAAAAAGAGCACATTGGAGATTTTTAAAGCTCTGAAACATTTAAACATCAAAAGGTTTTTCATTTATTGAAAAGTTAAGAGGTTTTATGAGACTAACAACATTGCAGGCCGTATTAAAAGCGGTCATCCCCGTTTGGTGAGAACGCCCCCCCCCCCAGCTCTCTTTAACCCCTTAACTGCCGATTAAAAAATTTACGTGATTCTTTCCCAAGTGCCATCGTTTTTCACATAGGCGCGCGTATGCAGTGTATTAAGAGGAAAAAGAAAAGGCATAAATTATAGAAATTTTTTCTTTGAAATAAGTAAATCCTTCGCAAGTACTGTCAAGGTCATTTCATTGCATTCCAAAGACTTCAGAACAGTTTTACTGATAACAGGGCTAAGAAAAAAAGATCGCATTTTTGAAAGACGCATTTATACGTCCGGGGCATTTAACGCACCTGTTGAGTGAGAGGTATATATGCAATGTGGTATATGCGGCAGTTAAGGGGTTAAAGCAGCCAGGGAGAGAATTCCGAAAGAAAAATCTTCTTGTTAAACAGATGAGAATAATAAAGAACAATGTGTTGTTTAGTAAGAAAAGACCTTAAACTAAGAGGTTATCAAAAAAGCCCCTGAAAATTCTTACAAAGGAATCAAAACTCCAAAGGTACTTAAAACAAAAACACTGTTACATTGGCTTACTCTTAACAGTCACATATGAATTATATTAACCGACGGTAAATTTTTGACTATGAAGAATATTTCAACCAAAAGAAATCGTGTATATGTTACCGTTAAAGTGTATAATTAGGTTATTTTATAAAATAACTAGGTATATCATGAAATAACTAGATAAGTCAGTTAAAGTATGTAAAAGGTGAAAAATTTCTTACTTTACCTAGTTATTCTATGAAATAACTAGGTATTCTATATGAAATAACTGAGGATAGACCGTTAAAGTGAAAAATAAATCAATTTCAAGGTCATTTTATAAATTAATTGCTCATAGATAGCTAAAATCTCTCTAAAAATAAATTTTACACCTTTTGCGGATGAATAATTTATAAATAATAAGGAAAGGCAGAGGATATAATTTATTATTGCTCATATTGCTAACATTAGTTAAACAGAAAGGGGGAGCTGCAAAATAGATTATATTTAAATATTATCAACAAAAGTACATGCTGCGAAGAAAATCTGTTGCTTCATAAAAGCATTGTGTAACCTTTTAAAACAAAATATAAAAGAATATTAATTTAAATTTCATGAGATACCTTTATTTTACTTTCATTATTTACAACAGTAAAGACTGCTGAGATGACACTTTGGATTGCACACTAATGATTTTTTACACAAACATACTTTTTACACATTTTTTTTACGTAAGCACTTTTTAAATCCTTGTCCAGTACCGCAACTTTGAGCTGTTGAAAAGATCGAAGAGTTGTGTCAATATAAGAACTTCTTCAATAGAAATTAATTCTCACTGACATATACTGAACTGATATTTGGAGTATAATTGTTTTATTCGGTCATCCTAGTTCCTAATCGGAAAAATCCTTCCCAAAGCAGCTAGAACCGGTTCAAACAACTTTCGAGCACCGTATTTCATATTTTAATGATCAAGTACCCGTTATTCTATAGAATACCTAGTTAAATTGCAGAATAATTTTATATACATTAACTGACTTGTCTGGTAATTTCATGAAATATCTAGTTATTCTATGACATAACGGATTTCACTCTTTAACGGTAACATATACACAAAATCCCCAAGAAGCTAAAGAGAAGAAAAAAATACACACAGAAAGGTCATCCATCGTCCAATTTCTTTAATGATTTTGTGGGGTATCATCTCTAAAGGCTTCTCATAGACCCATTTTTGTGAAAAAAGAGTGAAAATCACGGGAATATTTTAGAAAGATCATATCTTAGAACAATTAGTAAATTCCCTGGACGTAAAATGGGCTCAATGGAAACGATTGAACTTTTCAACTGGATTCTTCCAGCTTATTGTGTGAAGACAACCTAATGGTTGTTGAAAAGGAATGTGCCGTTCTCGATGAAACACATAAATTGGCCGCCCTACAGTCCAGATTTAAATCCATTCGACTATAAATTGTAATCAGTATTGTAGGCAAAGGTGTGCCTAAAACGGTATCTTATTTAGAACAATTTTAAACGTTCTTTAAGAAAAACAGCGAAGAGAATTCCCATGGAGGAAGTGTGGACCTCGATAGATGATAGCCCCGTGAATTCAAAAAATATTCATTTTGAATAAAAGGTGCAATATATTAAATTTAAAGGTAAAATGAAACATTGAGTAGATTCAGTTTTAAATTTGATTTCAAAGGCTTTTATTTTAATTCCTTTATAATTTATCAAAACTTATAATACTTAAAAAATACCAATTTTTTGGTTTAGTCAACAGCAGTAAAGCTACCAAGATTCAATTATCAGCTGTAAAAAAATTATTGAAAAATATATTTTAAACTGAATTAAAAAATTTATAAAAATTATGGAAGTCTCGCAGTTAAATTAAACAACTTTTTATATTATCGAATAAAATCCAAAAAAATACAACATCTAACAAAGTCATATTGTCCCCCATTTTTTAAAAAAATTATAAATTCCATAGAAATATTTCGTTGTATAATCACAAACAAAGTAATGTTTACTTTTCTGACGTTGCTATTTTACAGTTAGCTCAAACAAATCGTGTTTATCTTTCTGTAGAATTGGTTTTTTTTAGATAGAATAATTGCGTGATCTAAATACTTTGTTCTTTTCGCCATTCTTTGAATGCGTGAGTGAAAATAAAGAACATGCAAAGGAATAATTATTAATTCTTTTTTTATCGTCTGCCAGTATTTTCCTTTATGACTTTTACAAATTTTATTTATATATATAAATATATTCCACTTACATTCTTATATGATTAAAAATATTTACTTTTACAAATAATCGATGCCAATTTTTAATCGATAATTTCCTCGCACGCTAATTGTTGCCAATTAGCAAACAATAAAATCCGCGTCAGCAATCAATTGTTTCAATAAAGAATATATAAAAGAGGGAAAAAAGTCAAACTCTGATCATAATAAATTTAAAATAGATAGAAGAAGAGTTAAAATACCGAAATGTTTTTAGTATTTCTGTATACATTTGTGGTTGTGACTACAGAATTATGTGATGCTAGTAAAAGCAGGCAGGAATATTCTAAATATGAGCTTGCTTTATTTGACGCAGTTCCGAAGGAGAGATATTTCATGACGGTTAATGGGATTGAAGAGCTGCAGTGTGCTTCAATTTGCAGCTCTGAGGATGAATGCCGTGGTTTTAAGATTGAAGATTTTTACTCCTGTTCTCTATTCAGTTTTAAAATGAGTAAAAATGCATGTACTGAGATGGAATGTATCCCACGACCACGTGGTAAGGTTTATAAAGTAAGTACGGGAAAAAATGTTAGTTTTAAAGAATTTTCAAAAAGATGTGTACATTATTCAACATTTTTTCAATTCCTACTATTACCTCACTCTCTCCCTATATATATATTTATTTATTTATTCTTATATATATATATATATCTTGCTCAAATTTTCAATCGTTAATAAAATACTTTATATTCATTCAATCAAATTCAAATAATTTTTTAAACTTGTAGTGGATGACACTTCATGTTAATACATTTTTTCAAATATTAATTCATTAATTAAATTATTTACCTGTTTTCGACGCCAACATAGATTCGTCTCCATTGTTGTAGCAATGTAAATGTTAAAACAATGACAAAAGTTGGCGTCGAAAACCGGTTTTTCAGCCAAACTAGCCGAACCAAGTGTGCATTGTTGCAACAATGTAAGCAAATCATGCTCTTTTTTCAATACCTACTATTAGTTCACTCTCTTCCTATATATCTTGTTCAAATTTTCTATCGTTAATAAAATACTTTCTATTCATCCATTCCAAGTAGGAATTGACTTAAAATAATTTTATATTACTTGTTTTTCTTAAATTTATAGGTGCTTAAATGTTTCTGGATCAGAGAAAAGGACCTTAAAATAAATTTAAAAATTCAAACTTAAATAATTAATATTCCAATTTTTTTCATTCAACTAGTAAATTTGTTATTTTTTTAAAAGAATTCTCTAGATGTTATTTATAAAATACATTACTGGAATATTTCTTTTCTTAAAACAGAAAATCCCTTCTGAGATGCAAAATAACTATCTTGTGACAAATTCAGTAGATGAAACAAAAATCCCTACTAGTAAATCAATCAGTTCATTGGCTAATATGATTGGAATTCCAGTTGATCCATACGAAATAGGTAAGACTCACTATTTATTAACGATTTAGAACGCTGAAAAGGGATATATACGAGGGCAATTCGGAAAGTAATCTCCGAATCGCTGTAAAAAAAACAAAGTGGGACAAATTGGGAAACGTTTATTTACAAATCAAAGGTACAACTCTCCTCTATTTTTCAACATAGTCAACAAGCACTTGTCGTACTTTATACCAATTTACCAATTCCTTCTGTTTAAAAAGCTTCCGCCTGCGATTTAAACCAATGTGTCACGACGTTTTTAATTTCCTCTTCGTCAGCGAAATGCTGTCCCCAAGCCACTTCTTCATTGAAGTGTTTAGATGGTAATCGGATGAGATCAGCACTCACTACAGACAGCGTTCCACTTCGTGATTCCTCATGGATGTTTGTTGTTTCGTCCTTGAAAAAGCATAACCATTGACGCACTACACCTTCACTCAAAATGTTTGGCACACAATTCACAATGGGTATTCGTTGCTGACAGTTATTTTGGCCCATAGAAATTTTATCACTCCTCGCACCTCGCATTTCGCGGGTTTTTCTATGGTGGCTCACACTTTATCAAGTTATAACTAGAAAACTCTTCGCCCTACGGCACTCTCATTCGCCGAGTGGAAGCTTACTGAATCAAAGATCACCCGTGCATTCGATTGAGGGCACTCTGAACCGTACTTCCGGCGCCACGCCCAAACGGTGGTTAGTTTCCGAATTGCCTCCTTATATATATATAATCGTGGCCATTGGTAACGATTAACAGAAAGGGCGCGTGGCCGTGGTAGCCAAGTGGTCTAGGCATCGGATCGTGGCTAGCGTGTCATGAGTTCGATCCCAGTATCACTGAAGACCCGCCGTGTAGGGGCGCGATGCACGCGTAAAATCTGTCGAGAGCTCAAACGTTTTCCCGTTGGTGTGGTGTGGTAGTTAGGAGAGGGGGTGCCAGCTCAGGTGTCGTCCGCGTCACTTGACCATGGTTCAAAATGACGCGGACCGTCCCCAAAAGCCCTCGTGTAGCTGAACAGTGGGACGTTAATATTCACTCCTCACTCACTAACAGAAAGGGCGCGTCAAGTGATAAGGATTTCTTAATTAAGACATTATTTATCATGGATAATGTTGCAATGACTAGGTAGTCCGATGTTCATTGTTAATCTTGTTTATTACATGTAGAGAAACACAAAAATGTGTGGGCAATAACATAGAAAACAGAAATATACACATAAATACACACACGCCAGCTGTAGCCAATTACATAACGAAGAACAAAAAACAAGAGGGCGGATTTTCTAGATCTAGATATTTATACCAAGTGGGAAATAAAGTTCAAATCACATGATTTGCTTGGATGGATAAATGTAGTTCAAAAGATTCACATTTGGGGGGGGGGTAGTTATTATTTAAACGTGGGTCCTAAAAGAAGGAACCGTTGATAATTAAAAAGAAAGATATTAAAGAGTAAATTAATGGGAATTATTACATTTATATATATATATAATTTATTTTCAATGTTTTTCCTTTAAGGAATCCGACTGCACTCAAATTGTGAGTTTTGCCAAAAATGGACAAGTTTGTTTTATAATTCTATTTTATAGAACATCTTATTAGCTTTATAAAAATGTCAAGTTTATTTTTTCCGCTCACTAGAACAAAAACTACAATTGTTTTAATAAAAGCAGATGCCATTACTTTAAGCAAGATGCCATACTTTAAAACGCGTTTTAATCGAAATGTGTTTTTTTAAATGCTCAAATGGGCACAGCGAGAGAGAGAGAGAGAGAGAGATTGCTAGAAAAGTTTTGAAATCTTAAATTTTTTGTGCATGCTCTGTATAATAGTAGAAGCGTTTTAACCGTCAGATGTATCAATCACTGTTTTATTACAAAATTTACAGTCCCTTAGGTGAATATAATCACTGTTATTTTAAGCAATTTCATATAATAACAAAGATAAAGTGCTCTATTTTTTTTTAAATTTAACATATCTTATCTCGAAGGTCATTTTAAAAACGAATAATATACAAAACATCAGAATTAAAAACTGGAAATTTGTTCATAAACTTTTGGTACAAAATGGGCCCCGTTTATGCAGTTTTTGGTATATTTTTACTCATTTTTTCCCTTTTTAGTTTTAATAATTTCTTTTTATCTTCTTAATTTTAGCATATTTTTCTTAAAATGTACTAAGCAAATATAAAAACCACAAAAAAATCTCCATATCTCCATTTTAAAAAAAATTGTCGCAAGTTGTCCGATACTTAATCTGAAAACATTTAAAAAAATAAAGCATGCTTTTGCAAAGTTACTTATGTGGTTCAGATTCAACTTCATGAAGAATTCTAAATAGGAAATTCGCTTAAATATTTCATTGCACGTGAGCTTGCATAAAAGTAAATCTTCAACAAACATATTTTTTTTTTTTTAGATAACCAATCTGATTTGTTTACTTTTTTACAAAATTCACGCACTAAGTTGTACAGCTACAAATATATATGTATAGTAATAATAATAAATAAAAGAAATGATGGACACAAATTAAATATTCTACAAAACCGAAAATCCAAATTCTGAAACCGAAATTCAAGAACAACAAACCAATACATGAGTAAAAGTCAACTGGCCAAAATGGAAAACTATAATGCTTTCTAAGCCTATCACTGACTTAGAGCAGTGAAATAGGGTTAAATCTGCTTTCAAGGATATATATATATATATATAATATATATTTGTCCCAAACACATTCGTGCACCCAGTACAAATCGAGCTACTATCTCTAAACTTGGCAGGAATGTAGTCTGGTAAGAGATATGAAAAAGATTAAAATTTCGACACCAATGAGCCAAGGGTAAGTGTGCTATGCGCATGTGAGATGCGCAGCTGAAAGAGTTAAAAAGCATTATTGCTCGAGCCATAAGGTTATTCAAACAGAGCTGTCGGCTTGGATGGACGGCATTGGGACAAGAGATGCGTTGAAGTCGTAACCGGCAACAGAACGAACATTTGTCAGAATTTGGGAGGGGGTGTAAAGTAAGCCTCAGAGAAGCAGGTTTGTCGAACAGGCGTATCCGCCTTCATCTCGGTCTGAGCGATATGGTAGTTGTTCGGTGTTGTCGACAATGGATCATGAAAAGGATAGTCTACAGTTGTGGAGGGTCAGCGTGTCCCACGAACACAAATGCGTGAGATGATTACGCAATCATAAGAGTGGCCATGTCCTCTCCAACAACGTCACTAGAATCGGTTCGATGCCTTTAACCACCTTCAAGATATCCGGTGGTGTCAAGGCAAACCATTCGGAGTAAACTGGAAAAAGTTATAAGGAGTCGACGACCATTCAGACTCCAACCACTGACCCTAGTGTCGATTGATTGTTGCCAACCTCGAGCAAGCTGATTGACTGGAGACATGTGGTCTTCATCGAGGAGTCCCGATTCAGTCTCAGTGCTGATGACTAACGCATACGCTTGGGGAGGCACCCAGATCACCGATCTAATCCAACATTTGTTGTTGAGAGGTATACGGTGATTACACAAGGTGTGACAGTGTGGTGAGAGATTTGTTGAGACACGCGATCACCTCTAGTCGTCCTACGCACTTTGATGACACAGTTAGGTAGATGAAATTTTATCGCCAGTTGTACTGTATGTGTTATAAAGTCGCCCAGGTTCCATTTATCAGCAAGACAACGCTCCTCCACATACTACGCAACTCTCTCAATAATGTATTCAAGGATATGACGTATATCTGTGGCCTGCCAGCTCACCAGATATTTCGCCAATAGAGTCCATCTGACCCGTGCTTGGAAGGCATCTGCAGCCATCCCGGAATGTTGGTGAATTAACTCCCAAGTTGCAAGGATTGAGGCATGATCCTCCGCAGGAAGTCTAGTTGACTTCATTGGTTCGATACCACGCTGTGTTTTGGTTTGTATAACTGCCACAGGTGGATGGATATACTACATACTGATTTGTAACTTTTTTCATGGCATATCTTCTTAATAAAAAACAATCTGTTTCTGTGAATTTGTAATCAATTTCTTATCTCCTCATGCAATGCATGTTAAGTTTCGTGATAGTAGTTCGTTTCCTTCTGGTGCATATATGTTTGTGTAACAGAATGTATATATAGTTTGGAGTAATATGCTACATACGGTGATTTTTCTTGGTATTTCATCCACCGTAAATGTATCAAAACATTAAACTTTGTGGAGCTCTGAATTTGTGGTTTTTTGACTGATATAAATTTTTTTTATAACTGTTGATTTTTTTAATCCAACACCACTTTACTTAGAAGTTGTTTCTTAGTTGAATTTAAAAAAACCAATTATAAGAAATTCTATTACAAATTATACTGTATTGAATACTATGTATATAATTAGTTTACAAATGCTAAGAACGTCCATTGATTGATATTTGTTCTCTCTTCTGTTCCAGATATTTACAAATTAGAATGTGGCAATCATTTCTTAAGAGGTTTTCAAACGTAAGTCTTTCATTCACAGATCTTTATATCTAACATACAAACTAAAAAGTGTGTTTCTTTATTTGTGTCTGCTTTCACCAACATCAGTGGCGTAACGGAGAATATTAGCCCCCCCCCCTGCAAACTCAGGTTTTGGGCCCCAAATACAAATACGTACTTAGCGTCAGTCAAGCTTTGGGCCTCCCGCCATGCAGGGGTTGCAAGGGTGTACGTTTCGCCACTGACCAACAGATAATGTTATTTTCAGAAATATATCAACAATTTTAATAATTTTAAAGTTCTCGTTAAATTGAAATAAATTCCCTTAAAGAGTTATGCATTATTTTACCTCTCGAATGATATATTTTCTAAATTTCTATGTAATCAAGAATCTTAGAAATGAAAGAAATGAAGATCAAATTTTACGATGATTTTAAAAAGACGCCATTTTGTTTTTAGACATAAGTATTGAAGTCAAACGATTTTGATATTACAATAAATTACCATTATTTTGTTCTTTGCTTATTTCTTTCGTTTTTCTTTCTCTACTTTTTTCATAAGTAATCTCAATATTATAATCTTTTAACAATTTTAATAACTTAGAGCCTTAGGAATTCATGCAACTAAAAAAGAGGTTCCTTTCATTCTTTTCTAGGTTATCATTAAAGTTTTCAACTTTTATTTTTTAATCATTTTATTTTTGAAGAAGAATAGATAAATATTTTATACAAATTTTTTATCCAAATGATAAACAAAGTTTTACTTAAAAAAAAAAATTATCCTTTTTCTCCCAACGCCAGATATTTTGTTAGTTGGCATTATTTGAGTTTACCTATGATGCAAATTTGATACACGTTAAATGCTTTTTTGAATAATGAACTTTGTAACGTATTCTATTCACGATTTTTATTAATCCTCTAGGGTAAATACTTTTATGATGTTATATGATTATAAAACTGATTTCTACGAAGGAATTGTGATTTATGTTATTGATAGTTACTACTTAAAGTCAAGTGAAGAGAAAAGTTAGAGAGAAATTGGTGATTGTTATCATGCTGAAGCTTTAGCGTTAAAGATATAATAACTGAAGTTACTGGAATTCAAGTAAAAGGATCAGACATGTCAATTTCGGAAATTTAGTATTGCTGAGGATCCTTAATTCTAGATAATGATTCGATCAATTTTTATAGATATTTAAGTTAGTGATTTGTCTAACAGCTCCATAGTTTAGATGGAATTTAGGAAGCGATTTGATAGCATAATAAAATGTTG
>BMAO01004603.1:0-28757 GCA_019973975.1 Trichonephila clavata
GAAAGTAATGGCTCTGGAAGAACAATAAAAGTAGCAGAATAATTTGAATTCGTATTAAATTAAACATCCTAATCTATATTTGATTCTAATATAATTTTTCTTCTCTAGAATTTATTCAAAACCATTTTGCTCTTATTTAAGCAGAACTTTATGTTTACACACAACTTTTTTTTCACACTAATATAAAACAAGGATTTACAGGTATCCAAATGACACTGATGTTTCCATTGCTCTATTTTTCATGAATAAAACACAATGCAAGCATAAAACTTACCACAATACAACTGTGATGTGGAAGTAATTCTCTGTACACTTATTGATTCGTAAGAAAATTAATCAAAAAATTTGTGAAAAGGCTAAAGTCCTTTAACTACTTCGAACATTTAGCCACATTTTTGCCATATAGATTAAGTTTTTAAGCAGAAAAGTTTATATACATACTTTTTAAATTTAATATTTATTTATTTATTTCGTGTTACTAGGGATGAGATAAAGTTTGTCTCAAAACCAAAAAGATGTCTTATATATAAGTGAGTTTTATCGATATTAGGTAAAATCGATAGGTTAGGTAATCGATATTAGGCTATTAACTCCTCAATAATACTAAAGAAAATTGAATTGTAAGCCTTTATCCATAAAAATCAATTCCTATCTCATAAAAGAATAAATATTGTTTTGAGTATCGATTTTTGTTATGTATGGAAGATAAAAGCCATCTAAATCAAATGAAATAAGCAATTAAATATTGATTATAGCTTTGTGTAAGTTTTTTTAATAACATTTAAGGTATAAATAAATACGTTAAAAATATATAATGTGATGAAAGTTTTATCGCTGGCGATATTTTCTATCAATATTAATTTTAAGGGGATTTAAGATGATATTCAATTATTAGTACTAACACATTTACTCCTTTTATCTTTTAAATATACCTTAAATTTTACAACAGCGTTCGATGCTCATTTTCTATTATGCTAATAAATTTTTGAATGTAAATAAAATGTGCTTTTTGATACCTTTGATTCCATATTGAAGATCTAAGGCTTCAAAATTTAGCAATTCCAAATCAATGAAACATTTTACAAATAATCTTAACATGATTTTTAATATAATAAAGTACCACACAGAAAATGCAAAAAAAACCCCACAATTTTTCTTCCTGTTTTTTTAACCAGAAGGGTTCTTCATTAATGTATGAATTCGTCCTTAGAGTGTAGAATCTGTTCTGTAGTGTAGTATCTGTAGCTGGCCAGACTAAAACACGCAGTAATTCGAAGTATCTATAAAACTCTCGATAATTCGAACACTCACTATCATGTACAGCCCTGTAACAAACACGTTGGAGCTTACATGTTTTGTTTTGTATTGTCCCTATGTGTCTTTCCTGTAACGTAGCTCTTTGATGACCATTTCTCTGCTATTCCTTCTTTGTGTTTCCTCGTTCCTCAAGCAAAAAGATGCTTTGATTGATTTCCTTCTTCAAGGGTACAATAGACCGGCCACACTTTTTGTTAGCTGATCATATATTTTGTTTAACACGTGGCTTTGCTACACATGTGTTCAGAAAGGATGGTCCACTATTGTAAAGAAGAGATGTGTAGGATTGTGTATTTTGCGTCGGAGTGACATGACGATTTATGAATCATCTGTATGACTTATGGCATATGACACCAAACAGGGCATGGGCCGAACTGGACTCTGCTTTGAAGAACGAATGATGTTGGGGACAGTGTCTGAGGGAACCGATAACAGATTAAACAGATTTTTAAAGGTTACAGATTTTAGTTACAAATTTTTACGTCAAAAAAGATTAATTATGTACAATATGTATTCTTTTAATAATTGTTTTTAATACAGGACTTTTAACTTCTGTGTAATATGTTTGTTGTGTATTATGTACTTTTTAAAAATACTTTAAAATAATTTTATGCATATGTACAATGGACTAAATTCATGTGACGTCACGATCACGTAACTGTGTCACGTGATTACGCTGCCGTTTGTTTACTACCATCGCTAGGACTATTTGCTTTAACTAAAAAATGAAATAGTATTTTTCTTTTTATTACTTTAGACAATCATTTTAAGAAGAAATTCCAAACATTTTTAAAGATTAATTACTAAGTAAATCAGACAGTCAAAGATGGAGAATGGAAACATTTCAAATATCTTTAAATGCTCCATAATATTGTAAAACACATACATATATATCAGGTGTATGCATATCAAATGAGATGATTGCTAACAGATGTCGCCACGCATATATGCAAACAATGCGAAACCGTGACACGTGATTTTTTTATAGTTTGACCTTTGATACTCATGTTTAGTTTACATTTGGATGAGTTTCAGCGTGCATTGTATTTTTTTTACTGTGTTGAAAATGTCGAATTTTATGCCTTCCGACCACGATTTGCGGACAGCATTAATTTTTTGTTACCATCTGAAGAAAAATGCTGCCGAATCGTATCAAATGCTTGTAGAAGCATACGGTGGCAATGCTCTGAGCCGTGCGCAGTGCTACAGGTGGTTTGAAAAGTTTCAAAATGGGGTTTCGATGTGAGAAACGAGGAGCGTGGCAGACCAGCGAAAAAAATTTGAAGATGCTGAATTGCAAGCATTACTCGATGAAGATGATGGCCAAACTCAAGAAAATCTTGCAGAACAATTGAATGTTGACCAGAGCACTGTTTCCCGTCGTCTCAAAGCAATGGACAAGATAATAAAGGTTTGTTGATGGGTACCACACGAGCTAACGGACCGTCAACGGGAAAGCCGAAAAATCATGTGCGAAATATTGCTTGCCCGCTACAAACGCAAGTCATATCTCCATCGTATTGTGACTGGCGATGAAAAATGGATTTATTTTGAGAGTCCTAAGCGTAATCGATCATATGTTGACCCCGGACAGCCGTCCAAATGGACCGCAAAGCCGAATCGCTTCGGCCGCAAGACAATGCTGTGTATTTTCTGGGATCAGGAAGGACCAATATATTATGAGCTTCTCAAACCCGGCGAAACCGTTAATACTGATCACTACAAGCAACAATTACTTAATTTGAACGATGCTATACTCGAAAAACGCGAGCAATACAAGAAACGGCTGCACAAAGTGATTTTCCTTGATGACAACGCACCTAGCCACCGTGCTAAACCGACCAAGGACATCGTTAAGGCGCTAAGCTGGGAGCCCATGGCGCATGCGGTTTATTCGCCCAACTTGGCTCCTTCCGATTACCACCTATTTGCATCATTGGGACACGCAGTGGCTGACCAGCGCTTCACTTCTTACGAAAACGTCAAATCTTGGGTTGATGACTAGCTGGCCTCAAAAGACCAATCATTTTTTTTGGCGTGGTATTCACAAATTGCCCGAAAGATGGGGAAAATGTGTAGCTAGCGATGGCTATTATTTCGAATAAAGAAACATTAACAGTTTTTGCAACTTATTGTGTTTTTTCTTAAAACAATCGTCTCACTTCATTTGCATACACCTGGTATATAAAGTATTTATATGCAATACATTGTAGAAATTAAAATTCATTTTCATCCAGTTCTGTTCCACAGTAAAATAAAAATATTCATTCGAATTTTAAGTGTAGGTAGGCAAACTTAATGTAAATATAGTGTTAAAAAATTTCATTTTCATCACAGGATAAATACCATATCAACTCTAATATTTTATGTACAAAATGGGGGGTGGGGAAGGCGACGGAAAAAAAATTACACTTTCACCAAAAGATAGTTACTTCAAAAAAAAAAAAAATAAGATAACAAATCATAAAATTGAATTTGATCATTTCTAAAAATTGTTGCCCTTTGCGATGGTATCATTCCCCTTAAGAATATTTTATTTTAATTTAAAGAATCAATTTTTAACAGTAAAGAATAATTATTAATAATTTAGAAATCAATAATTTGTGAAATGTAAAAATCAAAGAAAAATTTATTTAATTTTTGTAAACATTCCTTCACAAAATTATCATCAAATTGTTTTACTTCAGAATAAATATTTTCTCTTGACTTTGAATTATGAATTAAAATTATAAACAGATATTTTTTTTTATATTATATACACTAAATTGACACTGTATTGATAGTAATAGTGAGTTCTTTTTAAGGAAACGATACAAATTGTTATTCGATAGTCAAACAGTTTGAAGTTTTTTAAAAGAAGTTGTATTGATCCTATATACTGTAAGCCACTCTTGCGCAAAAATATATAATTAATAACTACTAAATTAATTAAGAATTTAAAATAACTATTAGCTGTGTATCAGGTGCTAGGGTCCAACCTAAATAAATATACCAGCTAACACTATTTGAAGCAGACGAATACCTAATTAGATAAATAAATCAGAATAAAACAAAAAATTATATCAAAGAGTTGTTAAGAGTTTTTCCTAACAAATATATAAACTAGAATAATGCATAAAATACAATGATATCATATGTTTTAATTAGATAAAATTAAAGCTAAAGAATGTCAACAACTAGCGTATAGGATTCTACCACGGTATTGAAAAGCACTTGCAACTGTTGCCCAATTTGTCACGTGATACTCGCTTGGTGCCAGTCAGTCACGAATTTCCTCCATTGTTGTTTTATTACATAGTTTAAAATTCAAATGTGTTAGAAAAAAGGGGTTTTTTTCAGTATTTTTTTTAGGGGGGGGGGAGTTTTTTCTTTACCCTTTTTGATAATTCGAAGTTTTTCATTGGTTCTCCAACTTCGAATTATCGAGAGTCGACTGCTTGAAAAGTGTTTCGTAATTGCATTTGTGAGAAAAATGCACAGTGAAATAAAAAAAAATTCCGCATCTTTTTCCTTAAAATATTATATTATTATATATATATATATATATATTATATATATATATATATATATATATATATATATATAGCAAGATACATTATTAAATAATAATTTAATTTTTATACGTCATAAAAATACCAATTGTTCAAATTGGAATAAGTGATTCAAGCAATTTTGTTTGTTACACATTTTTATTTTTTTATTTTAACAGTTGCGTCAACAGTTGGAGTGTAAAATATTAGGATACTACTGGTTTTTATGTCATTGATACATTTCCAATTTCTTCACTTTGAAATCTATTTATTAAATGTCACTTAAAAACGCCGGAATTCGTACATTTATTGTTTCAAAGGAAATGAATAGTGATATTGCAGTTTCAACTATTTCGCTTCTACGATAATAAAATTTATCATTCGTTACGTCATTTAGGGAAATAGCTAAGAATTCGCTGAATTGTATTTTAATATATATATTTCGAAATTGGAACTTCCTAAAATATAGTTGCAATTTTTCAATACAAATACACGAGTTTCTTTTATAATTTGAGATATTAAATAACTTTTAATTCTATTCATTCTTGAAACCCGATGATAATATTAACATTTTGAAGCAATTTAAGAAAACAACATTTGCCTGGCAAATCAGTTAACCAAAACGTTTAAGAGATATTAGTTTAATTAAAACAACAGAATCATTTTGATGAATAAATTATTTAAGGAAAAGGAAAGAGATAGTTTTATTTTCGTGGTACTATTTCACTACATAAGGACTATTTGCAACGATCTCGTAATTTGAACCATCGTCAAGAGGCGAGAACGACGACTGAATTGGCATCCCTCTCCGAACTTCCAAACCACACCAACGAGGGACGTTTGAGCCTCGACAGATTTCACGTGCATCGGCCTCCTGTGCACGGTGGGTCTTCAGCGGTTAAAGGCTCGAACTCATACCATGCCAACCACGAGTCTGTGACCTTCACCATTAGGCTATCGCAGCCCCCTATATAAGCAGAATGAATGATTTGCCTCCCATCCGGTAAGTGGTTAGTGAAGCTGACTGCTGCCTCGTAGGGCCTGAGTTCAAATTACGGAGAAGGCAAGGATATTTATAAATGTTTCGTGCCTTTGCTTAACAGCCGTCGGGCAGCAAGTCCTCTCTTGAGGTTGGTGAAAGGGAAAGAGAGGTAGGAGGCCCCTGACCCCCTCCAACGTGTTTTCTCTCAAAAAAGCTCTGAAATTGAACAAATCATCCAGTCGCCCATATGGTGCTCCAAACTACGGCTAACGACAGGCGTACATGTAGCCCTTTGACTCAATGAATTTCATGGGCCTCGACCTGACACGGTCAGAGAGGTGCATAGGCAACAACAAGAGAATGAAAGATTTATCTGCATTAAGTTGGAATTTTTAACAGGGAAGATTTTTTTCCATCAGAAATTGCCCTCCAACGCAAAACACATTCGAATATTCTTATATTGAGTATTATAATAGTATAAAGAAAACAAAAATTTGAAAATATTCTTGCTACCAGTTCAATCACTTTTTAAAATTAATCTTGCTATTTTTTTTTTCTTTTTAAAAAATAAACTTGTTTGTCAATCTTGCATTCTTCTTGACCAGTTCTCAGTTACCATCGGCCTACTGGAGCGGCTGTGTCCAGTTATAAAATTATTTAAAAGTTAACCATAAATATTTTTAATAAATTCTTTTTTTTTTCATTCCGAATAAATCATACGGATATAATCGTAAACATGCTTTTCGAATAATTTATATTGCTGTAAATATAAAATTCATCATTTTTATGTAAGTTCTCATAGCTAATTTTCTTTTAATTTTTGAGATTGAAAATAGTATCATATTTTGGAGTGGAATATTTCAATTTCTTTTGATCCATGTTTCATTTGGTTTGGGAGAATACGTTTTATTTATGCTTCTTCATTAACGGACATCAAACTCTCTCTCTGCATTGTCCCACTTACTGTTCTTTTTATTCCTGTGTAAAATTCTTGTAAAATGAATATGTGAGCCTCTTATTAAAAGTGAGAAAGCTAATTTTCTTTCTAATGAATGTTTATTCTACTCATTGATTATTAAATACGATATATTTTAAATTTTAATTAAATTTTTAGCATGTATCTAAAAAACCTTAAAGCATTGGTTAACGTGTGAGTGTGTGGCCTATAACCCTTTTCTTTCAAATTGCTTTTCAGTTCGTTTCTGAATATTACGACTTTTAATTGCTGCATTGTAATTTCCGTTATTTTATGAATCCTATCCTTAGCCCATAACTGTGAAATCAAAAAGGCTTGAATTTAATGATTTTTTATCTTTTTTACTTCATAAAATTAATGAAGTAATTTTAAGTAAAACAGACAAATTATGGTATGTGGATTAGCATATATTACTTCAAAAAATATATATATATATAATATACACTAAAAATGTTAAAAAAATATCTGTATTTTAAATATTTTTCTCTACGGATAAAAAAGAAAAATAAATTTTTATTTTGCATCTCTTTTTTAATTTCAATACTCTTTGAAATATTCAAAAGCATGGTTTAAAAAAGTTAAGACATAACGCTTTAAAAGATTAAATATAGTTATACAAAATATAGTAATGAACTAATAGATAATTAAAATATTTTCTTTAAAAAAACTCATGCCACCACAAGAAGAAAAGAAGACAAAATTTTATTAATCTTTATGGTAAGCATTTTATAATGATTTATTTTAATTGAATAAATTACCGTCTAACTACAATTTATTTTATAACTAATTTTTTATATTGATTCCCGCAATTATTAAATTTGTTCTTAAGTAATGGCATCGTTCACAAAAAAGACAAATTCAATTAAAATTCGTAGATAATTTGATTAACCTCAACTCAGTAGCGTAACGTACACCTCCGCATCGCAGGGGGAGGGCAATTCCGGACTGACTCCACGTACATACCCTTTGTAAGAGCCGATTTGGGGCCCAAAACTTGAGTTGGCAAGGGGCCCTAATATTTTCGTTACGTCACTGCCTTTACTCTTATGGATTTTTCTAAAACTTTTTGGCTTCACTAAAACTTTATATTTCTCCATCAACTGTTTAAATGGTCGTGGGTAGCCTAGTGGTTAGAGCATTGGATTCCAGACCGGAGAGCCTGGGTTCGATACCCAATCCACTAAATACCCTCTGAATACACACGGAGTATGTGTTTGTTAAATCAGTGGATCCGAGAGTCCTGTGGGCGTTCACAGAAGAATCCACGGGTGCAGGGTGCTGAAGAATATATCCCTCCCCTCTAGCGCATGCCTAAATTAGGGAGGTGGAGACAGGTAGTGACGTCATCTATCGTGTAGAAGTCCAACCTATCTCAAGCTCTAGCAACTTTCCTTCTTTCCCTTCGGAAAGAACACAACAACAATTTTTAAATTGCTTTAATTTTCTCTGAACTCCGTTACAAAGCTTCATCCGTTTTAGTTTTATAGTGTATTGAGAAAGATTTGGATGATTATTTTTGGTTTAAAAGATATATATATATATATATATGTAATATAATTCCCACTATATAATCCTTTTAAGTATCTTTTAATTATCTGGTCCATCCCTTCAGGACCCACATTTTAATAATAAATTAGCCAGCCGCCAAACGAGAATATTTTAAACTACGTCGAGCTACCCACTCAGATCATGTGATTTGAGACGCCTATAAATACCGAGATTCCTCTGGATTCCTTCTTTTCTTTTCTCTTCTGTATTTTTCCGTATCAACATTTAGCCGGCGGCAGCTTGTTTTGTGCTTTGTGTTTGTGTTGTGTGTGTTTATTTGTGATTCCATCTATCTGTGTGTCTTCATGTTCAGTGTACAATAAACAAGATAAACTAACCTCAAGACTGCCTGCTCAATAATATTTATTATGTCACATCAACCATCATAAATAGTAACCATTAAGAAAATCATTTCAACGGACAACGTCTATTTCACATATATATATATAAAGGGATGTTTATATATATATGAAGTCACTTCACTCCAACACCGTTCAGCCGATCACTATGAAAATTGGCATGCATATGTATTTTTTTATGGAGAAGGTTTTGTGCTATCTTCTTTGCTTCAGCTCGCTACCAGGTGTTGCTGCAGCAAAGCAACTTCTGCCCCGTTCGATTTATCGCCACGCTGCCAATGTGGTCGCCAAAAATGATGCCAACTTGGCTCTATCACCAACATTTCGCTATGTTTTCCTTTGAATCATTATAATGTAAGGAACGGGGTTGCTTGCGAATATTACAATTTTAACATAAAATAAACATAACAGAATGTAATATTACGTATTACACATCCAGATATAAATTATTTACACTATTTTAAACGTTCATTGTACAAAATTTGTAACAATGTGTTACTTTTGCTGAGCAGAGATCAGCTGAGGAAGGTGTTTTCAAAAAAATCGACCCACAAGAGAGATACGGGGCATTTTTAAGGAAAAAAAAATCCTTTTTATTAGCTATTGATCTGCAGACTTAAAATTTAATAAATATATTTTTTTTTTGTTCAGCTTAGATATGTAAAATTTTTTTTTGTTTAATTTGTGCAATTCACTTATAATTAATTAATTCAAAACTTCTTTACCCTTCACAATCTGTAATATTTAGTTTTTCAATTCACCCGTGTGAAGAACGGGTGTACGAGCTAGTGTACTTTAAACATTGAGATCACAAGGAATGAGCAACGTTTATTTATTGCACAAAATACATTTATTCAATATCAGCAGAAAAAAATCAACTGCAGAAGCTGTATTACCAATTTTAAACAATCAATAGCACATGCACAGCAAACATTGTCAGCTGTACGTACAATAATCACACTTGACGCATGCCATGTCATGTCTCAGTAGCGAACTCGTGATCTGCGGTGTTCCTGTCGAGCTGTGTTTTGGGGCCCTGATGTCACTGAAGACTTCCCCTGTAGACAGGCAATTGCCCATTAAATTTTTCGAGGTTTAAAGTTCTCAAGTTGGTGGAGTGAGAAAATTAGGTAGTGGTACGTCAGTTGAAGTATCACCTTCACTTGACTATGGCTCAAAAATGCGAGGTCCGTTAAAATTTGCCTTGTGTAAAAATTAAAAGATTTTGGATCAATAAAATCTGAGTACGGGGATAGCTGTTTCCCAGGCAGTAACGTACTTAGGTTTAGTCCCGCAAGGCCCGAGCCTAGGGTAGCAAATTTTTAGGAGCTCAAAATTTTCGAGGTAGCAAAAATTTGAAATCGATTTTGTTTTTTATCTACTGTAAGACCGAATTTTAATGCCTCTTTCCTTGCTTTAACAGTCTCAAGTTGTCAATATTAAAAGGGTAGAATTATTTCTTTAGATAACTTCGTATAAGAAAATTCTAACAAATAGGTACTAAAAAATTTCTTTAAGTACAGCATTTATCTATTAACATTAGATTTTTCATAAATTTTTCGTAAAAGATCGAAATGTAGTGTTTGTGTTTTTTCATCATTATAACAAAAAATATTAATTCACCATATTTAATTATACCTTTGTCCGGTTCCTCAAAAACTATATTATCTTTTTTTAATCTCGCATATAAAATTTTTATATTTTTTCGTAATGTGAGTCGTAATTTATGTGCATAAATTCAATACCTAAATTTAATTCGAATCCATTATTGGATGTTAGTATTAGTATTATTATACATAAAGGCATCAAATTAACTTGGATCTAGGCCTCCATTGAACCTAAATCCGCCTCAGTTCTCAGGGGCCTATTCTAAGCTCTAGGCCCTTTAGGACGAGCTCAGTCTCCTTGAACGTTCCAGCAACAGCTATAGAGTTGCTTCGAATTGAAATGTGTTTACAACACTCTTAAACGAACTTTAAAATAAAGGCTAAAAACATCTTAAAGGGATGATTTTTAGCCTTTATTTTAAAGTTCGTTGGATATACTTTGATATATTTGGATAATGTTAGTAAAATGGTCAAATGGTAATAATATTCTGTTTATTAAAATTGCAAGTATTCTTTATTGTTGAACAAATATTGAATTTTGCAGGAACTGGATTAAAGTTTAAAAAAACTGCGCGCATTTTTATATAGTTCAGCTATTAGAAAAAAATGCTCAATAAACCTTTTTCATTAATGAAAGTACTTCAAAATTTTTATTTTTCAACTGCCTTGATAAGAGCAACCTAGGTATGTGTTATTATACTTGATTATATCACTTATTATTGTAATTGTACTTTTTCAATTTCTCATACAATGTGAAGCAATTTTTTTTTTCTTTTACTATTTTTTTTTCAGTAAACATTTTTGTTTGTGGGAAAATATTATTATATGAGTTAAAATATGAAAGGAAAACTCCTTATATGTCATTATTGGATATTAGAACTTTTGGGATTTTCTTTCTTTGAAATTTTCTCTTCCGTGTTGCTAAGCGTTTCCCAGACGCATTTTCTCACACAATATTTTTTGTTTTGTTTCAAGATCTTATCAAGATTCAGTTGTTTCTTGCGTCATTTTGAATCCAAGCGTCTATGATGGTCTGTGCATATCATATTGCTTAATATTCACGCAACATTCTGCGTTTTTATCATCTTTGATTACGGGCATATTCAAAATGATGGTACTATTTATCTTATCAGTTAACAACATCAGATCATTTATATATCAAACCATGAGCATTATTGTTGATGTCATCAGTAATGAAATCATTGCGCTGCTGATGGAAGTCAATAGAATTCCTATTTCATAATAAATAAGCGAGTTAATCAAACTGTTGAGAGAGAGTTTTTTTTTAATAAAATTTTAAGATGAACGGAAAGAGAACCCTCCTAGTAAGGTATGAAAATAAGAATAAATTTTTAATTCACTATTTAGAAACTTAGCAAATTTGGTTCAAATTGTAAAATTTTAAGAAATAGATAGATCTTTAGAAGATAAAATCCCGATAGATGAGGATGTCGTATCCCTGACGGGACCAAATCAAACAGTACCATGACCCAGATGTCTGTTCTGGCAATCTGGGCAATATTGTCCCCGTAGAGGTTTGTTGGCGAGAAAAATACCTCTATTTCTTGTACAGCACAAGAATAGCTGGACAGTCAAAATATGAGTAGGTGTTTAGCTTTGTATCTAAACAGTTATCACAATTCCTATAAGTCTTCTACCATTTCTATCAAACTTCATTTCATTGTAATATAACCTGTTCTTAGCCTAGCAGTAGTCTTTGTTATAAAGCCGTCTCCACTTATATTATAGACTAGCCGTTACCCTCCCGCTTCGCTGGGTATTTCATGATGTTTTATAAATATATCTGTTTATATTCTGACAGACAGACAGACAAAAATTTTAAAAATTGGTTTTTTGTTATGAGTACCGTATATACTTTTAGTGCATTAAGTAAAAAGCTGCTAATTTGAAATTACAAACAGACACTTCAATTTTATTTATTTGTATAGATATAGATTGGGATTATAATAACCATTGTTTAAATGTGACTAAAAATGTAAATAAGAAAAAAGAAAGGATTAAAACTAACCGTAAAACTTATCAATTTCTTGTTTCTTGCATTGCTTTTTACTTATGAAGCCTTGGTTTATTATTTTTAAAAGTACATCCGAAACAGCCGATGCTCTACTTAACTGAACAGTGAGATAACTATCATAAAAAAAATTATGGCACGTGTCAGCGTATTATCATGTGCGCGTAACACTGTTATGTCTCATGAAGAGCATCGGTCGCCAGTAACCAAAACAAAGACTTCATTAGCTCAGCTTGGCGTTCAATTTGGCGTTCATCTTGGCATTCAGTTTCACGTTCACCCGTATAGTTTCCGTTCCCGTAAGAATACGGGAATAAAATGTAGCCTATGTTACTCCCCGTTAATGTAGCTTTCCATTAGTGAAAGAATTTTTAAAATCGCACCAGCCGTTTCCGAGATTAGCCGGAACAAACAGACAGACAGACAAAAGTTTTAAAAATTGCTTTTTTGTTATGAGTACCGTATATACTTTTAGTGCATTAAGTAAAAAGCTGCTAATTTGAAATTACAAACAGACACTTCAATTTTATTTATTTGTATAGATTTGATGCTTTATAAGAATTGACTTCTCTCTCAATTTGAAATTTGGGACAGCATTTGTGTCTAATAAGGTAACGTTGACAAAGTTGTCATTATTAAGATTTCTAGCTTCTTTCGTCAGTTTATCAGCATTTTCATTGCCTGTAATATCATCATGTGCAGATGACCATTGGATGAAGCAGACTTTATCTAACTCCTGTAAATCTAAACAGATGAGAGAAAATCTCCTTAGAAATCTATGAGTCACAGAAAAGACGAGACCCTTAGCCTGGTCTAGAATAGGGAGGTTCTCATATATATCAAGATCTTCATTTATCGCCCGAAGTTCACAAGTGACGCAAGACGCAATGGCACCGAATACTCGTTAGTAGTTTGCATCACTTGGTGTGGTCGTAAATAACTCCTGAACCTCTATTCAAAGAATTCCGATAGATAATTCAGATGTTAACTATTTTTTTTTCAAAGAAAATCTTCCTAAAATGGCTCAATTTCTGACATCATTTCACCGGTATTAGTGACATTCTAGAACAGGAGTCGGCAGTCTTTGGCCCGCTTGCCAGATGTGGCACTAGGAGCAATTCTCAGTGGTACTCTACACCGCTCTATAAAATTATAGCTCTGTCTCTTCTCTCTGCGCCTCCCTCGTTTTTATTTAAAAGCTACTTTTTATTTTGAATTCTCTGTCAAAACTATTCTTCTGAATCTGCTTGCATGAAGTTTGTTTACTTTATGTAAAAAACAACACTCTCCTCTATTCAAATGCAATTCATTCTTAGGGCTAAATATTCAATGAAAAACTAAATGATTTTGTAATACTTCTACAATTAAACATTACTTATATCGGCGGCGTGAAAAAAAATTGCTAATCCTTTAGTCTAAATTTTATTCATGTTATTTTTTATGTAAATAGATATCTTTGAATAACTCATAATTAATATATATTTAAACTAATTATGTACTTTCGACCCCTGTTCCCTGACTCTGCATTCATTACTGCAGGAATTGAATTGCTTCAAATATTTCCTATTTCCTGGCACCCTGGCTAGATCTGAAAGAGAACTTATTGCCTTCGATATCGCTTAGCTTCCTAGGTTTTGCTAAATGTATTTCAATATAGACAGCATTTTCCGAATTTTTCTATTGATTTAGAAAATTATTATGATTCTAATTAGTCGTTCAACTAGTTGACTTCATAATGCCTAGCTAACACCTATGTTGGAGTGAATTTGGGGATTCTTACCTTCACAATTAAAATGCTATTTTAATAGATAGGTTTGATACACCATTAGCTATAGTTTTGCCGACACCTGTTCTAGAACCTCGAAGGCGGATTGGCGACCTTTTCCCCTGAAGTAAGGTAAATAACGAAAAAGGTGTGTGAAGTGGAAAAGATGAGAGAAAACTTTTACTAGTTTCAAGAGGATTAAAAATATTGAAAGGATAGCTTGAAGCAACTATTTAGACTACATTAATAACTTCGTTAATCAAATTAAGCACGATTTCACAAAGTTGAAAACTTATAATCTGTGTATAATAAATTCACTAAATTTTAATGTTTCTTTAAGCAAAATGGCAATAATAATGATAATGTATTCGAATATTGTTCGAGTGAACTCAATGGTCGATGTAGCTTAGTGCTCATGGACACGAGCTCATGGCCAGGGTGTCATGAGTTCGAGCACTAGTGCCTCTGAAGATCCACCGTGTAGAAGGGTTCATATGCTCGTCAACTGACCGTCTTTCAAAATTTTGAAGTCCATCACCAATAGTCTTTGTACTGATTTATAGTTCGATGTTAATAAACACTCATTCACTCGGAAGAACATAATTAAGTTATTGTATTATTGGTAGGGACGTCTTAAGACTTCTTGAGGCCCTGGGACCGTACACAAATGTAGTCCCTACCTATGACTCTTAAAAGTAAACAATATATGGCATATATTGTCAAATACTCGTACAAACAATAACCCGAAACAAATAAATGTATCTAATTTACATCACACATACCAGTTCGACCAACTGCCGTCTTTTGACTGAATGAGTAATAATGGTGTATAGTGGTAGGTCTAGGCCTGTACATGGACGACGGTCATCACATGCAGCCAATTGACATATCGTCCGAAATTCGCAGTTGTTTGGCGAATACAAGCGGAAATTCTTATCGAACGAGACGAGGCCCCCATTCACACCGAGGCCCAAGGCCCGAGCCCAGTTGGATATGCCTTAAGACATCCTTGATTATTGGGGTTTCCTTTAGTGTAGTGTACCTCAATTTATGATTAAAATGGTCACGTGTCAGATTTATATTCTTCCGTGCTTCTCACACGGTGCAATAAAAATTGTCTAAGAAAATTCTATTTATTTACGTATTATCATAATTGTACATGAAAGTGAAAAATATGAATTACTTACTCTGTTGTACTTGTTATTCTCCAAATGTCCTGCAGCTATGCTTTTTATTTACTGCTTTTGTTTATTTATTTAGTGTGGTCATAATTGCCGATAGTTGTAAAGAAAAGGATAGAATAATGAAATAAGAAAATGTAGAGGAAAATGTTTTCTTAAATTATAAAGGAAATAAAACTGATAAACACATTAATGATATCTAGCTTACTTCAAATATCTCAATATTTCATAATATTTGCTGGAACACTTAAGCTTCTGGAATAACATTTCGAATATAAAAATAGGCGGCGTACTCTTGCTTTGAGTTTTGGCTTGTTGCGAACTTGAACGGGATACACGCTTTGTCCCAGTCAGTAGAGCGTCATATATTGTTTTGTCCACGAACGTGCTAATAACCACACTAACATAAATAATTCATTATTAAGTGTATCTGAATTGTCCTAATTCTTATCGTTCCAATGTTCGTAAATTCGTTCTTGAATACGAAAATCATAAAAATCGACAAAATAACTAAAAGCAGATTAATAACAATCCTTAAAAATTAAAGAAAAATCTCACCGAGGAATACATTTTGAGTATGGTTTGAAGCTAGATCTGAAAGAGAACTTACTGCCTTCGATATCGCTTAGCTTCCTAGGTTTTGCTGAATATATTTCAATACAAACAGCATTTTCAGAATTTTAATATTGATTTAGAAAATTATTATGATTCTAATTAGTCGTCCAATTAGCTGACATCATAATGCCTTGCTAACACCTATGTTGGAGTGAATTTTGGGATTCTTACCTTCACAATTAAAATGCTAAAATTACCACAAGGTTGTGGAATTTAATAGTGAGGAGCTTTCTTATAAACAAAAGGAACTGTTTTCTAAATAAAACCCTTCACTAATATTATCGTAGGAATTTATCAAAGAATAGTAACTCTATTTGTGACTTGAAAATTGGCTTTTCTCCCGATCATTGTTCCCTTGTAAATAAACTCTCTAATTGCTTTCTTTATTTTCCGAATAAACAGGAAGTGATTTGGGTGTATATATTTTATAGAGGTTATATATTTCTCTTGCCAATTCTCTAAACAATTTTCATTCATCTAAGGATTATACAATGTAGTTTTATAATTTAATCGTGAGGTCTGCACTCTTATAACTTATAAATGTACCAAAAAATTAGATTGAATTGATTTATCTAATTTTATACACTAAAGAAGCGGTCCTTAAACTGTGATCCGGGGCCCCCGGAGGTCCCCAGCGCCTTTCGAGGGGCTCCGCGAAGGTCCCTCTTTTAACCTTAGATTTTCCCTTTTACACACTCTGGAAGGCCAGAGATTGTTGAGACTGCAGATTTGAAATATTACACCTGATAAAATATTTTTAAAATTAATGCAGTACCAACCTTCTCATAAAATATTTAATTAATACAAATAAGTATGTAGTGTACGCTTCATAATATCAGATGTTAATGATCCTTACGCCTTATTGGCTGCTAGAATATCCTATTATACTTCATTGGTCGGAAGAAATATCTTCTGGCATTTCTTCTGTCTTCCCAGAATTCCTCTCTGACAAATGGAATATATTCTAACTGAGTATTAGTTATTGGTTGTGTTGTTGAAATAAAGTTTATTTCAACTACTACAACATACCAAATACAACATACCAAATATATTATTTATTCATTTATTTGAAATTTTTATTTTGTACTATTTTTAATTAGATGTTTACTGTTTTCTTAAAGGAAAAAAAAGAAGTGTTAAAAAGTATGTATAAAAATATCAGAGGCAAGCTTGGGATTATAGCAGAATCTTTAAATCCCTCAGCCGTGTATTGGGAGTCAGGAAAGGGTGTTCAAAATCTTGGAGGTCCGCGATGTCAGGCTGATACATAAAGGGGTTCCGTGGCGATAGAAAGGTAAAGAACCGCTGCACTAAAGAGTAATTAATCCGTTGTAACGCCGTGTGAGAAGTATACTTTTCACCAACTTCATAAATTTTTAAATGTCCATTGATAATTATTTTCCCACTTATGAATTGTGCTGCTAGTATTTCGGCTAGCACAACAACTGATTTCTAGATTTTCAAATCGTAATCGCAGAGAATGACCTGTAATTTTCCTGAGCTGCAAGAAAACTGGTTCAGATGACGTACGATTGGCTTAAGCTGGTGACCATATGCCGTCTTTGCAATAAACATGTAGTTGTTGCTTTTTGTTCTCTAGTAAAGCACATCCGAAAAGAACAAGACACGTTTGTATAGCTTGCAATGTCTCACTATGTGTTGACCCTTATTTCCTAAAATTTCATGGAAAGTAATATGTATAAATTCTTCAATTTTTGAATACAAAATATATCTAATTAAAAATCTCTTTAGTAGATTTCAAATTATATTGTTACGAATTTTGTGTAAAGAATACTTAAAATAGTGTAAGTAGTTTATATTTGGATGTGTACATTTATATTAATCTACATATGTTGTATTTATTTTATGTTAAAATTGTAGTATTCGCAAGCAACGCCGTTCCTTACATTATAATGGCGATTCAATGGAAGCTTGGTGAAATCTTGTCGATAGAGCCAAGTTGGCATCCTTTTTGGAGACTATATTGGTGACTTAGTGACCATATTGGCTAAGATGACAAGTTTAGTGACTTGGCGACAATTTTGGCGATTTTGAGACCCTATGGATTCTTCTGGAAATTAGTGGAGTCATCTACTAATATCACGATCGATGATGCAAGCGGATGTTTCTCAAAAGATCCGTGTGACCAAAAATAGGGAGACGCTCGCCAAAACTGAGTTAGTCTTGTTTTAACTGTTGCAGAGTAATATTTATTTCACCTTGAAATGTTCACTAGCGATTAGCTCAACTGTTGAATAGGACGAGCGAGTGCTTGCGAATAATCTGAAACATAATTGTATTTTAGACACTGATAGTTGTTTCTGGATGCCATAGAAGGTGTGAAGTCCTTCTGAGATTTATTCTGCGAATTTTGGTACTGTATCCTGTATTTCAAGGATTGTTTTTTTGTCAGTAAATTTCCATCATTTCTGAAGAACTGCCTTGCTCTTTGTGACTGATTTGCATAAAACCGACACGCATTACATACATAACAGACTAATGCCGTAGAACGAATCAACGAGCAAAGTAGTTTGTAAAAATCAATTGCCGCATTAAAAGCATTAGTACAATTACGGAAATGAGAATTTACAAAAAAAAAAATCTTGATCAAATTATTTTAACTTATTAACGCAATCTAGATTTTGGGGATCTTTTGGCATACTGGTTGAATTTTACAATAAGCGCAACTATTTGCGGAACATTTAGTTTGAAAACCTCATTTAATGAACTTTCAAATTCTAACCCGTACAAAGAGTTTGTTTCATAAATGATTGAAGTCAAAATAGTTGTTTTACTAATACATTCTTTTCATTAAAAGTTTCCCAATGCAAACACTAAATTGAGATCTTGCATATAATTGCTTTAAGGTATTCGACTATTTGCAACAACTATTTTTTAAAAAAAATGGAGATATGAGGATTTTTTGTTGCTTTTAGATGTTTGGTACATTTGAAGAAAATTATGCTAAAATTAAGAAGTGAAAAAAAATTATTATTACTAAAATAGAAACAAATCGGTAAAAATTTACAAAAAATAACATAAACGTGGCCCATTCTGTACAAAAAGTTTATGAACAAATTTTCAATTCTGATGTGTTGCTATGTTATTCATTTTTGGAATGACCTTCCGGATAGAAGATATTTTATTTAATGCAAAAACTAGAGCACTTTATCTTATAATTATGTGAAATTGCTTAAAAAAACAGTGATTATATTCACATAAGGGACTGTAAATTTTGTAATAAAACAGTGATTGATAAATCTGAAGGTTAAAACACGTCTATTATTATACAGAACATACACAAAAAAATTTCAGTTAACTATTTTCGAAGCTTTTTCAGCCATAGCTGGAGAGTTTAAAAAAAAACGCATTTCGAGTAAAACACGTTTTAAAGTATAACATCTTGCTTAAAGTAATGGGGCATCTGCTTTTATTAAAAAATTGAAACATTTGTATTTTTTTTCTAGTGAACGGAAAATAATAAACTTGGTATTTTTATAAAGCTAATAAGGTGGTTTATAAAATAAAATCCTAAGAAATTGTCAATTTTTGGCAAAATCTACAATTTTAGGGTAATCCGATACCTAACTATATTCCTCGTGGTACCAAGTTTTGCTCTTTAAACAATTCAGAGTTCATTACCATGCATATTATCGAGTTCAATTGCGTAAAATCTTATTTTATAGTTGATTTTGCTCTTTAACGGAGCAAATTAAGTGATCTGTAGGTTAACCAAGTAATGTGGTCATAAAACGGCTGCTTTCACACTTTAAGAGTAACAACTGCATAGTATATTAAATTTAAAAACGAGTTGATTTCTCTCCTCATCCAAGAAAAAAATTCTATTATTTAGTTATCTACGATTCCATCAAAATTAAAAATTGGAGCTAGAAATATTACCGAATGATAAGTTAATCATTTATAAACAGTCTTCGGTCTATCAGATCAATCAACAGACTTTTAATTTTAAAAAAATGTTTTTACATTGCAAAAAAATTGAAAATTAAAAGAATTCTCCAGAGCACAAGAATGCCTGCCTCTTCAAATTGATAAAGAAACTAGTTCCAGTCAGTGGGTGACGTCCTAATTTTAAAATCTTAATCAGATACTTTGAGTTAGTGGCCCTTAATCTTATCTTTCAAGTTTACGAATCATCCCTTCTTACAATATTAAATTTCACTACATTTCGATTTTGACTCTGCAGAAATGGTACGTTGTATGCTAAAAATTCAACGATTGAAGTTTATGTTTATTTTCCTTAAGATTTGTAGAATTGTAAATCAAGTGTATATAAGTGTGTAAATATGTATGCGAAGTATAAATGATTTGATAAGCTAAATCTAAATATCTTTATTTTGTCAATGAGATTAATATCGGAAGAGCTGTATCAGCTATTTTTGATGGGTTCCCGATCGTAGATATAGTTTACTAAAAAATGGTTAGAATATATCAGTAGTGTGACGTATGTGCGTCCCCCCCCCCCCCTGAGACATCTGGGACTTGCTTCTCACGGCCGGGTCAGTTTTCAGAAGAATGATGACCACACGTGCAAAAACACCTGCAGTCACTAATATACTGCGACGGACGTGTCTTAATTAGCCCCTGAAACCTTTGACCCGAGGGGAAGCATTTCGCCACCACCGGATGTGGGGTGTGAAAGGGGACGCGCGGACGTCGGTGAAGGGAGGGAGTGAACAGCGAAACTTTGCATGGAACAGACATCAACAAGATCCCTCCCTTAAAAAATATTTTGGACTCTAAAATCATCTCATAGTGAAAACTTGTATATTAATGTAAATAATAGCTGTGACTCAATTAAACTAAATTATTATATTTCAAACACGCTACCATTATTGAATCAAACGTCACAGTAGATATAATTTAGCAGAAATTGGTGAAACATATCAAAAGATATATTTTTGTAGAAATTTGTTATAATATATCAATAGATATATTTTAGTAAAAACATATTTTAATAAAATTTTTAGCGCGTTTTTCACGTAGTGGAACAAAAGCGCCATTAGGATGCAAATTTCGTCTTCGTTCCATATTTTGTCGTACCTTTTCTCAGCCAATAAGCAACCAATTGACCTCGGGTTTTCGGCATTTGGTCGCATTTGTGCCCTAGATGAGCCGAATCATATTTAAATTTTCCCATAGTTTTCGCGAATTTTCCTACAAATTTTCCTGAATTTCGCTAGTTTATAACAAAATTTTCTCAAATTTTACCTAGTAAATTTATTGTTTGCAAAAAGTTTTTTTAAAAAAATCTACCTGCATTTTGGAGGAAATCTTCACAAAAAAAAGCTCAGAAAACAAGTATAAAAGGCTCTGATTTAAATTTATCACAATTTTTTTTTTTTTTTTTTTTTTTTTTTTGCTTTTTTATAGTGTTGATACAGATTTGTGTCATTATTTCTTTTCAGCTCAATAGTAGTACATTTAGAGGAGTGGTACAGTACACACTACTTTCTGTTAGTAAAAAGTTCATTAGTTGCATTATTGTAAAATACAACATGTGAAAAACGCGCTAAAATTACTTGGCCATGCCAATGATTGATATCTTGTTTTTAAGGTCTTGTAGCAATGCATATTCGCTTGAGGTGGCTGTCACACAGGGTGGTAGTGGTAAAGTTCACTTCTAGTGGAACATTATTTATGAAATTAAAAATAAATACTTAGTAGTTCAGGTTTTCAGTTTTGTGTGGTATAACTGGAAACATTTTTCCAAGCACAAACCCACAATTATTACACCAGAATCATGTTTCCTTCCTAATCTTTTTTCCATTTGCATCCTTTTTTGAACAACAAACTTTGAGCTGTCTTGTAGGCTGACGTTTTGTAGGAGTAGGAAGAATATGGTATATTAAACGTCGTTTACTGATATAGACAGGGTTATCTACTGTTGGTGGTCTGCCAGGAACTTTTGTCCATAAGTTGCTTGATCATATTTATGTAAAAGCTCTTCTGGAACTTAGATTCTAAATTTTTAAAATGTAATATGTTCCCAGCAACATTTTTACAGAGCAAAAAATGAGTTCCAGAGTATCTTGTCCAGTAAATGTAAAAATATCTTTTTATAATATTTTTTCTGGCGTTTTTAGATTGTCGGATGAAAGGATATTTCCTGATCACAGTGATCTACATCCCCCATAGTTAGATTGTAATCAAAAGCAATCTTTGACTCAAGTTTTTTGCATTTTTTTTTATTTTTCAAGCTTATTATGGAAGTATGAATACTACTCATGAAACAAACATTCTTCTCATCTTTTCACTTTGTAGCCAAAATCTCATTTTTTGAAAAGCTCTGATCTCACCTTTTGTAACTGAGGCCGACATAAACTGCTCCGGATCTGTTTTCGGGTATAACAATAAAATGCACTCATAAAAATTACCTTATATAATACTCGGGTGTGACATTTTGGAGCACTAGGGCCGGGATAATCTCGGACATGAGAATTAAAAGGTTTAAGTTCTTTCGAGGATTTATGAAAATATCAAAGTGATTAACTTGTAGAAAGAGAATTTATCCTGTGGCGGCGGCATCTATATAAGCCAGTAACTGCCTCCGGACTGAAGTGATCACTTTGATTTAGCGGTAAGTTATGTGCTTACGGAACGGAAGGCACCGAGAACGAATCTCCTTCATTGGTGAACCTGGGAACTTTGAACAAAAGCAACCTTCACGTAGCAGTCGGGGCGCCATCTGTCCACCGTAAATGCAACTAAACCGTCAGACACGTGATACAACCAACAAGCCATCTCACACAAATGACGCAACCAACAAGTCGCCTCACACAAATGATGCAACCAAAAAGCCGTCTCACACAAATGACACAACCCACAAACCATCACACCAAGAATGACGCAACCTTTAAGCCACCACACCAGAATGACGCAACTTTTAAGCCATTACACCCAGAATGACGCAACAACTCGCACACTCGCCATAACAACGATATTATTCGTTCGCCTACCGACTCACAGGTACCGTAGTGTGTGGTGGTGATATCTATATAAGCCAGTCACTGCCTCCGGACTGAAGTGATCCCTTTGGTTCAGCGGTAAGTTATGTGTTCACGGAGCGGAAGGAACCCTAGAACGAATCTCCTTCAAACCTAAAGAGGAAACAAATTTGAGCCCTGAAAAAATGTATCATTTCATCCACTTGATGGCCTTTAAAACATATAAGTGTCGAACATTCAGCTTGATCAAAATATCGAAGGCTACACTCTTGTTGTCATGACCACTAGGATACGCTTTTCTTTGAGTCTACCCATTATTAATTGGAAATATGTAAGCAAATGACTCGTATCAACAATTTCGGCAACGTATATTAAAACGAATTATTGCGATTTTTTAAAAATTCAATTTTTTTCCGTTTATTTTTAGACAACTTAGAAACCAAAGCCCCGGCATATCGGTTGGTGCTTTAGTGGTTCACCTACCAATACCATACCAATACCAAACCAGTGGTTACCATATTCCTATTGAAAATGAACTAAGGACCAGTACTAAGGATACATACAAATGTAATTTGTGGTTGGTTGAATAGCGAACTCCTAACCAATGGGTAACAGGCTTATGTCAGATAATTCTAAATACATATCATGCAGCAGGGTTAATGATCACTAAATCCTTCGGAACACGAAGTTTTCCAGTCACGTTGCGTGTCAACTTCGTCATCTGCCCGTAGTTCAAAATTCCAAAATATATTATTTGTGATAAGGGGATCTTCGAGTCGAACATTAATCAAATTTTATGCTTAAAAGTGGAGCTGACCTCGAGTAAAAGCGGTGAGTGATAATATATGCTGACATGTTGCTTCTGTATTGAATACAAAGTTCGTTAAATAAAATTTTAATACATTTTAACCTTTAAGAGAGCCTTCAAAATTCTATCTAAGCTGATCTATAGATAATACTGTGTGTGTTTTCTGCTTTGTTATTGACATAATTGAAATGTAAATCATGTGATAAGATCGATTTTAAATAAATGTTGTTCTTGAGCTTCGTGGAAGCTATTAGAGAAGGAACTCGAAATTCTAAATAGCATTCAAATGAGAACAAAATTTGAGTTCGTTCCTTACTATCTATTCATGTAAGTACTGTAAAAGCCCTGTTAAGTTATTAAGTAAGAAAACCCCTTATTTTGTAAGAATCGAACCAAGATTATGAATCTTGCAACTGTAGCTAGCTATTGGGTCTACTACTATTTCAAAAGATATGTATAAAGATTGTTTCCTTTATTATACATCTTTCTCCTCAAAATAAATCCTTCATATATAAATGAAAATTTTTAATTCATTCAACTTTTCGTTTTCTTTAATAACTTTTGGCTCTAAATTCTTAAGGTTAATCATTATTACTTTTCAAAAAACCCGAACCTATTGTATTTATTATAACTTTAATTGACACGTCTCTGGACTTTTTCTACAGCTACGTCACTGAAAGACATCAAACCAAATTTCAAATAATGAGCTCATGGAAAATTATGGAATGTTCTTTTTCCATACGGGGTTCGCAAAACTGGGGGAAAAAAGGATTCTGGGTACGGTACTGACCGAAGTAATTAGAGTGTGGTCAGTTATTTCATATGATCTTTCGTTTGTTTTCGTCATGTATCACACTCAGGGACGTCTTAAGACTCTTTGAAGCCCTAGGCCCAGAGAAATCTTAAAAGTTTTGCTGCTCTGGGCCTCCATGTAAAAGTAGGCCTTACCTGTGATCTTTAAAGGTAGACAGTATATAGCATGCATTGTCAATTACTCTTTCAAACGGTAATTTAAAACAAATGAATGCGCACGATTCACAAATCTCAAAAATTTAGGCACAAACCGGCTAGACAGATGGCCGCATTTCGACTAAATAAGTCGAATAATTGTTCATGGGATTAAGTCTAGGCCTAGACATGGTCAACGGTCATGACATAGTAATATTTTCTTACCACTTTTGCCAGTTGATAAGCAGTTTGAAATTCCCTGTCTTTCGAAGAATATGCATGGCAACAAAATTTACTCATTAAAATTATCCTGATCATGATCTTATTGAGACAGATTCGAGAGCAAAACACGATCTCCAATGAGGGCGACGCTCTGGGCCCAGGCCCAGGTGGCCCATGCCGTAAGACATTCCTGATCGTGATCCTGCTTGCTTTTGTCTTCGTCAATAAATAGGTAGATTCTTTGATCAACTTCTGAAGCTATGTTAAAAGAAGCATCTATAAAACAAGCTAAATCATTTTACAAATTAAATCGTCAATCGTCACCTATTCCAATGACGTTTTTAAAAACATCATAGAAATATCAATTTCCAAATCCTCTAATTAAAACTGCTAGTATGAATTAGCAGAAACATGTATTTCATTGAAATAAAATACAATTTTTTCTTAACTTAGAAGTATTTATTTAAATTTCTCTCAAAGTGAGAAGTAATAAAACAACATAAATAGATTGTGCTGAAATCAAATAATATCACTCAAATATATTTACGTTTGGTTGTTAGTAACTGTAATACATATTTCTTTCACTTTAACTTGCTTCACCAGAAATAGATTTGATAATCGCTCGAAAAATTGCTGCTTCATCACGTTGCAATATTATAACTCAATATCCAAGTCATTTCTATTTTGGTATTGTGACGTTCGAATTTGTAATATTGCCATTCGTACGAAAGTAAATTCCATTTTATCAAGCGTATGGTTCATTAAACAATTTTTTGTTGTCGATAAATTCGACATTGCAGACTCATGTTAAATAATATCTGATCTATGGAATTTGCTTCACGTGTAGTTAGTTCTGTAATCTTTCAGCTCCTTATTTATTTGCAAAGCCAAATATTATATTGAAATGGGGCAACTATATTGTATTTTGTGACTATTTGGCTCATTTTATTTGTTTAAATGTTTAAGGTGATTTTTAAATTTCTTAGATTGAACTGGTTTCATAACATTTACTTGAACAAGAAACTTTCAAATTTATTGTGAAAAAATAATTCTGGAAAATCATGGAAAATAAAATTTCCAATTTGGATGATAAAAAAAAGTCTTGTAATCTTGTATTAGTGGGGACATTAAAAATAGTGACAGAAGTGCTTTTTATGGTCTATTGTCATCTAACTATCTTTCTATTCAAACTATTTCACATGGCATCCGTTGGGGAAATTGTTGAGAATAATTATTACATAAGTTATATGGTCTATAACACGGGAATGGGAAATCCAAAGCTTTCAGTAAAATCGTGTTGAACCTATTAGCAGGGCGAGCAACCGCCGTATCAACGATACGAGGCCCCAAAACTACAGGGCCCCTAACATGTTTCTCTACAGTCCCACTAACAGAATTCTCATAGATGAAAAAGGACCCGAAGGAATTTTGACACTCGGCCATGCCTAACATACGGCCTTCTGAATGAATCCGAATTATTGTGTAAAAAAAATCATAATTCAATCATTGTTTTGTATTTATTTTTATTTGTTAATTAGAACAGAAGCTAAAAATCAGCGATGCTACATCGCTCTCTCTTTCAACTGGGCTTAAGACTTATCAGATTACAGCATTACTTATTCCTATCTCATTTTGGCGTGTTTGAAAGATACAGTCGATAAAAATAGGATCCTTAATAAATTCGCCTTTCTCATTTCAGCTGTATAAAATTTAATTAATAAATTAAAATGGGTTAATAATTTAATTAACATAGACAATTTTACTTTCAAATAACTTTCACATTGCAAAAATATTATTATTATCATTGAGAAGAATTAAACAGAAAATAGTCTAAATATAGCGTATTATTACCATTTATATAAATTATATGAATAGTGTCCTATTCTCGGACCCAGCTAAAGGTTTTGAGAGGAAGTGAAGGACGACTTGACATAATACTTTTTTATTATTTATTCAGCACACTAATTATCACAGACAAAATTCAATTAATCAGATAAAATGAGATGTTTCCCAGAAAAGAACAGGGGTTTTGCTACGAGAGTCGCAAGTTCGGGGAATATTTCTGATCAATTGATCCCTTACTCTGATATTTGATTTACACTGTAGCTACGTGACCAATTGTCACTTAAATCTCTTTATCAATTTAAAGCTGGAACGCGTTATCAATATAACTAATACCTGCTCGGTAGATATTCCTTCTTAGCGATAGCTTCCCTGGCATTTCAATCTCCAGGTAACTTACCATAATCTCCTCTGTTCTCTGTCTATTTATCTATCAAGAAAACCTAAACTATATATAAAGACCTAATCTGCATATCATGGTTTCTTCTTCAAAAGGGTTATTTTCATTCATAGCCCAAAGATTTCCCCAGAGGGTTATTGGAAGGACGCGTATAGATTCGTCACAATAGCTCCGTAGATATTTAGGAAATACAGTTTTAAAAAAACTAAAAGTACCCTTTTATAGTGAATCGAACTAAAAAGTAAAAAAATAATTCTTAATATAAGAATAAAATATGATTAATGAGAAAATTAATGTCATTGGGGAAAAAGCGATGGGTGCTCTACATCAACTGTTATAATTCCTTACTAGTTCTATTACGAAATGCTGAGTTGGTGTAAAAATGTAGTACAAAGCACACCACGCTTTTTCCGCAATGACATTAATTTTCTCTTTAATTATATTTTATTCTTATATTAAGAAAATAATTTTTTACTTTTTAGTTCAATTCACTATAAATGCGGGTTTTTAGTTTTTATTAAACTATAATTTATTTTTCATTTTTTAATTCGATCTGCATTAAAAGAGTGTTTTTTTTAGTTTTTTAAATTATCATTTATTCCTTGTTGAATTTATCCTTGAGTTTGATATTTAGAGCCGGAATCACATGTGGCTGCTGTAATTAGTCTTGCTCTTCAATGGATAGAAATAAACGGGTCTGAAGGGTATTTATGATGATTCCCCTCTGATGAGTCCCGTATCGTTATATTCCAAGATTCCGTTCCTAGAGAAGATACAGGTCGAACTAACTATAAAAGTGTGTTAAGAAGATATATTAAGTGTTATCGTATTTTTACCTTTTAAACGAATTGCTATAATGTCATTCGTGTAATCACTTCTAACGTATTACTTTATAAAAATAAAAAAATATTTAGCAGTTAGAAAATAATTTTTTTTCAACATGCATGAGTTTTTTTAACACGCTTTTATAAGTTTCACTTGTATGTAACGGAATCCTGGAACTCGATTTTACCGCACTTAAAAAGTCAGATTAATTCGAAATTTTGCACACTTGTCAAGGACCGATGACAATACATAATTTCATTTTTATTCCATTGTCCTGATCAGGACATCTGGAATAACGATATCTTGATTTAGCGATTAATTTCAAAAACCACTTCCAGATTTGGCAATTTATTGCATATATCATTTTCAGATTTGGCGACTAATTCCATGTCATTTCCAGATTTGGTGACTAATTCCAAATTTAGCGACTCAAGATTAAGGTGCAACCCCCAAAAAAGAATGCACTTGCGGTTAAAAGAAATAAACAGACAAAAAGTGTTCCCTCTCTTTAGGTGAGAAAGGGCAGGTTGGGTGCGTCAGCTATTTCTTACCATAATATAAACAATTGTCTAGTTTTTCGAAAATGGAAATTTAAAAAAAACGATACGTGCATGTGAAAAAAAAATTATGTTGTAACTGCTAAATATTTTTTTATTTTTATAAAGCAATACGTTTAGAAGTGATGATGATACGAATTAAACATTAAGCATGCGTTTAAAAGGTGGTAAACGATTTGACACTTAATATTACCATGTGTTTATTCTCTCGCTTTCTTGTATGTCTGCCCGGGTGGAATTTGTAATTGATTTTAAACTGACTTCTCGTTGAGCTAGGA